>WOXC01005076.1:0-100877 GCA_011680675.1 Gymnobelideus leadbeateri
TATTCCCATTACCATCAATCAGTTCAAATCTGTTACCTACCAAATTGATACTCTACTAGGCATTATCAGATCTATCTAAAGCAATGTGGTTGACTTAGTATAGGATTTGTCAGGAAGACCTCAGTTTAAACTTTCCAATCAGCCATCAAACATACAAATACAGCATTCATTTATTCGGAGCCCATAATATCCCAGGCATTCTGCTAGGTGCTGAGCATACAAATGCAAAAGTGCAATAATCCCTGTCCTCAAGGAGCTTCCAATCTACTAAGCAATAAAACATGTTTGAGGATAAATAAAATAAATACATTTACAAAATAAATATACAATGTAGGCATGGGGTGACACTAACAAACTAGGTGACCATGGAAAAATCACTTTTTTTCAGTTCTCTTCAGCAAAATGAGGATAATAACTATGTAATTTTCCTTAGAGAATTGCTGTATCAAATGAGATAGTTTTATAAAGGGTTTTGAAACACTCAAAGTTCTATCTAAATGGTAGTAATTATTTGCATTTCATACACAATAGGCACTAAATAAAACAAAATCTTGTTGAATTAAATCTTATTAAGACAAAGAGTCATTTGACACAACATTTGGTTTGGGAAAGCTACTCTAATAATACAATATTGGAAATGTACTCTATTTGCAGCATACTCCCTATTGAACAAGTCTCCTTAGAGTATCTTTATGCAGAATGAGATTTAGTTGATTGGGTCAGACCCTAGGAAGACAAAGTTGAAGTATAATTTAAAGGTTAGAAGACAGGCAATCAGACTGCTTTATTTCAATTGAATTTTTAGCTTCATACAAAGTGAGAGTGATCTACCAAAAAGAATGGTGTAAAAATCATACTGTTGAGAATAAATGACAGAGGGGCAGCTAGGTGGTACAGTGAGTAGAGCACTGGCCCTGGAGTCAGGAGGACTCCGATCAAATCTGGCCTCAGGCACTTAACACTTACTAGCCATGTGACCTTGGGCAAGTCACTAAACCACAATTGCCCTCCAAAAAAGAAGGAAAAAAAAGAAATGAAATGATGGAGAGGGGCATAGAATAGTGGTCAATTTTTTTGTTATTAAGAACATTAAATATAAAAAAGTTCCTTAATTCAACATAAATTAAGTACAGTAACAAAGGATTTTCAAGAGAAAAAACGAAGATTGTTGTCCAAGACAGCTATTAAGAATAATAATGGGGGTGGAGCCAAGATGGCGGAGTAGAAACAGCTCATCCAAGCCACTCTGCCCCCAGATTCCCCCCAAGCTATGTAAGAGGGGACTCTGAACAACTTCTGGAGCCCCAGCACCCACAGAACGACACAGAGAAGCTAAACTCCCGCTGAGGTCAGCCCAGCAGCCCTGCAGGAAGGACCAGCGCAGTGGTCTGGGACCTGGCAGCGTGCAGCGCGCAGAGCGCAGGAGCCGAGCCGAGCCCAGATCTGCATAAGCCGAGGTTTTAGCCCCAGGGCGGCAGGGCCAGCAGCCAGCTGGAGGAACCCCAGAACACCAGGAGCTGTGGCGACTCCAGAATTATCAACATAGACATGCCTAGGACAAAGTAAGAAGTTAGTGTCCTATGGACTTTGGGACTGGTATTAGGGAATGCGTCAGCTCCCTCCCCTGGGGGCTAGAAGCCGCTGAGGACAAATGCCATTTTGTAGTTTTCAGAGGCAGATCCCGCTCCCAGCCTGCAAATTTGTAGGGAGATCCAGCGATCAGTCTTGGGGGGTAATCACTCTTGCTTTAACCTCCCTGGATCTGGATTGTGATCTGGGGTGGAAGTCATGAGTGGATTTACAGCTTGCCAGAAACGGAAGTTGCCCCCCACACGTGCAGGACGAAAATTCCTCTATCTGGCCTTAAAGCCATAGTGTGGCAACAAGCCCAAAAGTCAAGTAATTAAGCAGCAACATGCCAAGGCAAAGGAAACAGAAAAATGCGACCCTAGACTCCTATTTTGGGGGCATAGAGCAGGAAAAGGACTGTGAGGTCAGAAGTCCTGCTCCAAAAGCCCCAGGGGAAAACATGAGCGGGTTGCAGGCCATAGAGGACCTTAAGAAGGACTTTAAAAATCAAATAAGAGAAGTGGAGGAAAAATTGGAAAGAGAAATGAGAAGGATGCAGGAAAAGTATGAAATGAGGGTCAACAGCCTGACTGAGGAAAACAACACCTTAAAAAATAGACTAGCTCAAATGGCAAAGGAGGCCCAAAAGGGCAATGAGGAGAAGAATGCCTTAAAAAGTCGAATTTGCCAGATGGAAAAAGAATCTCAAAAGATCACTGAGGAGATTCATTCCTTCAGAGTTAGACTGGAGCAAATGGAAGCTAATGACTTTATAAGAATAATAATGGAGGCAGGGGGCAGGGGACAGGGAAGAATCACTTGAGAGAAGAAAGGAAAACAGCAATATAATGATTGAATTTTCCTATATCTTTTCCTAAAACAGATTCTAGGAAGACAAAGAAGGAATCCCTAAAATAAAGTGTAAAGAACCACTATAGACTCAGAGTCAGGAGACTAATTTCAAGTCCTAACAACTCCTCCTCAAATTCAATGCTGTATTAAAATGGAACAGCTATGTGGCAAAATGGATAGAGCACCAGTACTGGAGTCAGAAAGACTCATCTTCCTGAATTCACCTCTGCACTCAGAAACTTAATAGTTATGTGACCTTGGGCTACTGTGCCTCAGTTTCTTCATCTGCAAAATGACCCACAGAAGGAAATGTCAAACCACTCCAGTATCTCTGCTAAGAAAACCCCAAATGGGGTCTCAGAGTCTGACAAGACTGAACAACAACAAAAATTGGGTAAGCCTTGGAATAATAATAGCTGGAATTTGCATAGACCTTTGAACTGTAGAAAGCATTTAACATGCAAGATCTCATTTGATTCTCACCACTACCTTCGAGGTAGGGACTACAGGTATTATTATTTTACAGATAAAGAAACTTTGGTAGGAAAGTTCAAATGACTTGGCCATGGTCAAATTTTGCAGCAGAATTTGAACACAGGTCTTCCTGATTTCAGATCCTGCACATTACAGAACCCCATAAACCTGACATAAATCAGTCATTGAGGCAAACTAGGACCCAGCATGGATAAATATAATTAGGTGAGCATTGTAAGCCAACTTCTATTGTCCTCCCTTTACCCCCATGCTCCCCTCAACAGGCAGAATAGCTGTTACACACAGGGTATTCATACTGTACACACTATCCTGAATATATACATAAATTAAAGAAGGAAGTTAGGAATCAGAAAAGGCACAGACTAAATCAAATGGGGGCAAAAGGTACTAAAAAAGATATCTGTTTAGAAACTGAGCACTTAATTCCCCATAATCTACTAACTAATTTTAATGTTTTAAAACTATAGGGGCAGATTTATCATGGCTAGCATTAAGAGAATAATAATGGAACACAATGAAAGTGCTATCCTTTTGAATTTAGAAGAAAGGGAAGTATAGAAGTAGGATTAATATTGTGCTCAGGAGACTTCTTAATAGGCTAGATAACTCACATCTTAATCTACATTGAACAATTCTCACTTTTATCCTTTCCTAGCAAAGAAGAAGAGGGAATTGAAGGAGAGGAATCACTCTTATCTTTTTTCCAGGTCCAGAGTTTAGAATGATAAGGAAGAGGCAAGGCTGGATCCCTACCTCCTGTTTTGATAACCATCTGGTTTCTTGATTTAGAGATTGCAGTAGAGAATGAAAGAAAGAGGAAAGGGCCAGAGGTAGTTGGAGAGAAGTAAAGAGTGAGAAAGAATTATTTGTCATTTTCTTCAGGCACCCAGAAACAACTATACCCACAGGGATATGTTATCAAATACACTTAATCACTCTCCATTTCCCCTCTGTTTCTTTTTAGTTCTTTGAGATTGTAAGGGAATTCAGCATATTGTGCTAGTTATACATGAAAACAATAATTATGCATGTGGTCTCTTAGACTGAACTTTTGGAAGCCAGCAGGAAGAGAAGGTTGCTTAACTATAAAGAAACACGAACATGGGTGGTATGGGGAAGGGGAGATTAAGGGAATTGTGGGTGCAACAAAGCAGCATAGAGGGCACATATGAGTGTGGCTGAACTCATTTCAATTTCATTCAAATCAATTCATCAAACATTTACTGAAGTTCTACTATGTGTAGGGCATCCTGCTATTTTAAGGCTAGCTAAAACAATGAAGAGTTTCCATTAAAATCCAATAAACATTTAAGGGCCTAGAATGTGTAAAGCACTGTACTAGATGTTGACAATAAAGTGACAATCCTTCCCTTAGGGAGCTTATATTCTTCTTGGAGGATACAACATATAAACAAAATAGATATGAGGAGAGGGAGCAGAGGAAGGTTGCAATCGTTCCCCTTACATTCATCTCTCAGCTACTCCGATTTTCTCTGGCCATCTTCCATGCCAGGAACACTCTCCCTCCTCCATTCTCCCTAGTGACTTCCCTGGCTCCCTTTAAGTCCCAAGTGAAATTCCATCTTTTGCTGAAAACATTCTCCAACTCCTCTTAATTCTACTACCTTCTCCCTGTTGATTATTTCCTATTTATCCTGAATATAGTTTGTATATATTTGTTTGCCTGTTGTCTCCCCATTAGATTGCAAGGTCCTTGAGGGCAGGGACTGTCTTTTATCACTTTTGTATCCCCTGCATATAGCATAGTGCTTGGTATATAGTAGGTCCTTAATAAATGTTTTTGATTGTTTATTCGGTTTTTTTGTTTGTTTTTGAGGACAGAAATAGTACTAATAACTAAAGATATCAAGAAAGGCTTGTTGTAGGAGTAATACATGAACTGAGCCTGAAGGAAGCTAGGGATTCTGTAAAACAGAGTTAAGGAGAGAATGTATTCCAGGAAATAGGGATAGCCTGGGCAAAGCAGAAAGAGACAAGAAATAGAGTATCTACTATCAGGAACCATAAGTTGGCTTGGCTGGAATGCAGAGTGTGTGTGAAGGAAAGTAATTGTAGTAAATGGAAGGGAGGGAAATATGGGCTAAAGCCAGATTGTGAAAGGTTTCAAATGCCTAACTTTAAAAGAATGTATCTCATTCTAAAGTTATACTTCATATTTATTCAATGAAAGTTTTGTAATCAAAGTACAAATTTAAATGACCTCAAGATTTTTCTGAGCAGCCAGCCAGACAACTATAGTGTGTCTCAAATTGCAGAAGAGACATGTTACTTTCTCTCATTTTCCTGTAATTGGGACTCAAGAATTACAAATTCTAGCAAGAGTGTCCACATCAAGAAGTCAAACGGTTTTAGAAAAATAAATATGATCATTATCCTTCAGCAAAACATTCAGAGCAAAATATTACTAGTCCCTTCAAGGAACTAGTAAATCTACCTCCAAGTTCTTGATTTCCCCAGTTGTTAATTTCAATCCCCCACAAAAATTGCTGCATATCTGTAATTTAGCTGCCTTATATCTATAAACCTATATCTATATATTATGTGTGTATATATTTATATATGCATGTACGTATGTAAATTATATCTATAGACATATATGTATATGTGTATACACACACACATATATATACATATATATATACATAGACATATATTCATTACCTTGATCTGTAAGCAAATTTTATATCCCCCAACTTATAGCCTGTAAGCTTGCTGAGGTCAGAAACTGTCAGATTTTTGTATTTTTATTCCTAGCCACATAGTAGGCTTTTGATAAATGCTTGTTCACTGACTGATGGTTGCATTCATATAATTTTAAAGGCCAGCAGTTACACTTCCTGCACTGGAACATACTGGGGAAAGGAGTGAATAAAATTGCCATGTACCATTTTATAATGACTGAAATGAAAACAAATTAGCCCCCCAAAAGGTCACAATATTGCCTGCTGGTTTGTGTGCTTATTTGCTTTTTTCCTGGCAATGGAGCTTTGAGGAAGACCTTCAGGGGGGCTTCTGTGTATTTCCCCATATTAATAGTATGATAAATATAAGGTAGCAGGTGGGATTGCTTTCTCATTATGTTGGCTACCTTCTGTCACACTGATGTTGCCCCCTGCCACCTTGTTCATCTGCTTACTGCTGCCCTACATCTGTTTATAATTTATTTCCAAAATATACTACTGTATAACACTTTTCAAAATGCATATGTCAAAAAGATTTATTCCACTCAAATGATTCCAAATTGTCCAAGATGGAATATTCTTGTGAGCCACTTCAGATTCTCCACCTAAAATGAGTACATAACTAAATACAATCTGTGGCTCCTCTGTACATGATCAGTCTAAAAAACACCAACTCAGTCCTCCAGATCTGGCCTTTTAGAGTTCACAAATGACTATCAGCTTAGCTCTTACTAGTAAACAGAACAGATAGTTTTAGACTAGAAATACCTTATGAAAACTTAGCTCTTTTTAGAAAAGACCAGGAAAGAAAAACAAGCCATATAGGTATGCATGTGTCTCTGTGTGTATCACACACATATGTCATTTTCACTTTACAGATAAAGGAACTATGGTAGACAGAATTTGAATGACTTAACCTTGGTTACAATGTGAGAATCAGAAGCAGAATGTAAACAAACACACATAAACACATGTGCATGTATGTATGGCTCTATATAAAGACTGTGTGTGTGTGTGTGTGTGTGTGCGTGTGTGTATGCAGTCAAATTGACCCCAGACAGAATTTCCCTCTGTGCCCTCTATTCTTTAAGACATGTTGGCTTGTAGTTAATGAACCTCTGAAAATAGTAAAATATTATGGATGTTTTAGCCTGCAACATCCCACTGCATGGGAATTTTACTATATCTTATTATCCCTTTCCCCCAAATTAATAATTTCTCAATTTAACTTACACTTTTCTGGGAGACATGAGATTTGCATTAAAGAAAAAAAAATACATGGACACTTAACAGAGCAGGTTTTTCTGAGTTCTCACTCAAAGTTCTGAAAGGCACTTAAAAATGCCTCTGAAACAATAGCAGTAGCAGTAGGGGAAGAGGGAAGTAGTAGTAGGCAGAGGGAAAACACACACACACACACACACACACACACACACACTACTTCAGAAAATGTTATATTCTGTTAGCACTTTTCTCTTCAAGCACCAAAGTCTTAAGCATCAGAACAGACAACCATGAAGGTGACACTTCAAAAAAGCTATAGGAGGTGAGATCTGGAATGGTTTTGCTTGAATTGACAGTTCAATACACGGAAGTTATATTTGACCCACAATAAAAGGAAAATACCAGGTTATTCTGGCAAGATTTCTCAAGTCACAAGCCTTTTCACCTACAGGAATTTGTGATGCAATCCCTGAAGACTTCACAGAATCAGCTTTTTCACCAGAGTTGTCAGGAATTTAAAAGACTTCCTGGCTATTGTGGATTCTAATCAGTCTGTTTGACCCTATGTTCTTTCATGGCAAAATCCAGAAACCAAACCATACATATGTAAAAGAGAATCATGTTTATTTTCACTATTCTCCAAATTCCAAGTTTTGGTGTTATTGCTGTTGTTTTAATGCCTTTTGTCACTTAAAGATGTTTTTCTGCTTTTCAGTATAATCCTTTTTGTGTTCTCACAGCTTATGAACCAAATCACTTGCTATTAATCTCCTTGGACAAAATATCCAAAGGTTACATATTGCTTCTATTAATATTTGTCATCATTTGCTGGATAGCACACCTATATGTTGCACCAAAGTATTTCCTACAATAGAGAAAAGAGAAATTTCAAAGAAGCCTCCCCGCTTCAGTACTCCACCAAGTAAATAAATACAAAGCAAATACTTGGAAGCATATTCCAGTGGAATTCAATTCAGCTCCTGTCAAAGTTTACATGGCAAGCTCACTCCATTAACAATGGCAAAGGTTGGAAGAAAGATGCAAAAGCCAGTTTTAAGAAACACGTGTTAATTAATCTACTTTCTGGATTCTCCAAGAAATTCTTCCTGTGCATCATTATTTAAAGTAATCAGGGTAGAAATGTCAATCTGGAAAGTCCATTTACACAAACACACACACACACACACACACACAATTATCTTTTACAATGATGCCTAAAACAGAAACATACACATAGGTTTGTATATTTAACATAGTTTATGACTACATAAGCAAATTTCAGAAATTTCCAGATTAACTGAAGAACAAAAAATAATTCATCTTTACTTCCACTACCTTTCTAATTGATATAAATGTAGCAATGAAGAATATACACAGTTTTTTTTTTTTTTTTTGCTTTTTTTTTTGGAGGGCAATTGGGGTTAAGTAACTTGCCCAAGGTCACACAGCTAGGTTTTTTTTTGTTTGTTTGTTTGTGTTAAGTGTCTGAGGCCAGATCTGAACTCAGGTCCTTCTGACTCCAGGGCCGGTACTCTACTTACTGCGCCACCTAGCCACCCCGGATATACACAGTTTTAAAACTCCTCTGGTGAAAATGAATGGATTTCTCTCTCCTTTTTGCAGCTGATGACAAGGCTTTCACGAATGTATTTTTCTAATTAAAATGCTGTGATTACATATCCAGATTTCTAAAATCAAAAATTAATCTTTAATTTGCATTCCACATTTGTTTTGTTTGTCTCTATCTTAAATGAGCCTTCGGAGATGAGTAACTGTGTAGGAGGGAATAGTATTTATGCACAATTTCAGTTCACTCAACCGTATTTCTTTGTTCTGCCCAATGTCACATGACTCAACAAATCTAAATCAATGCATCTCAGTCAGAATTTTGAAAAGATAACCAAATCATTTTTTAATTTGTTATCAATATAATGAATATATCTAATGCCTAAGCCCATCTTTAAAGATGACATTTTAGTAACATAATGGAAAATTTCTTATTTTTGGAAGGATATTAATTAAATGGACTCAAATTCTCTAGTAAAATACATGTCTTCTCTTGATGTGTGTAGAATTATGTCTCAACTTTAAGGAAACATGACTTCATTCCAGAAGTTTATTGTGACCCTTCACACATTAGTAAGCCATCTATTGGAGTTGCTCTGACTAAGGGGAAAAATCATTATTAATGGCCGGTTTTCTAGAAATAAGTCTCCCTGATCTGTTAGACTAGTGTTGAAATAACAGGTATGTTATATGATCAAGTACTACACCTGTACATTGAGTGTTTTCCAGATGAGTGGGATCTTCCAGCAATTGTGTTCCCATGGCATCATCCAAGAAATCAGAGTCATATCTGCAACAAACAGAATGAGCCAGTATCAGAACAGGATTAGATTAGGATCAGAGATTTTTAAACTGGAGGTGGAAATTAGACTTCATCTCATCTAAATATCTCATTCTACAAATGAATACATTAAGGACCAAAGAGGTTAATTAACTTATTCAATGTCCCACAGTTTGTAAGTAGCAGAGATATGATTGAAATTAAAGTCATCGAGTTCCAAAACCAAACAATGGTAAATTTCACCACCACTTATATAACAATGTGTTTTAAAAATCTATTGCAGTAGGCCATAAGTGTGTATGTATATTTGTGCGTGTATAAATAGATATACATATATAGGTATGCATACATATGTATCATATCACATATATGTATTTTAATAATTATGTATCAGCAAGAATTTTAGAATAAATGTGTTCTTTAACTTCTAAATACTTTTTTCTCAATACAAAAGACACATAGTGCTTATAACATAGACCAAATGAAAATTTAGCTGCAATCTCTCCAAGGAGATTAATAGCAAGTTTCTTTGTTAGTAAACTGTGAGAAAACAAAAAAAAAATGTACCAAAAAGCAGAAAAGTGTATTTAAGTAACAAAAGACTCAAACATTCATTTTTTTAAAAGTTGGAGCTTAGAGAATAGTAAAAATAAACATAACTTCCTTTTACAAATATATGGTTTGGTTTTCTGGATTTTGCCATGAAATATGAAATTCATATTTCCTCAATGTAAATGCATTCCTGGTTCCATAGGGAACATTTGTTGACCTTTCAGTTTCCTTTAAAAACAGTTGCTTTGTTTGACCTCTATTATTCTCACTGAGTACCTCTCTCCCTGGCAGTGTTGGGCACTTACTTCTTGAGACTTGCAGATCTGACAGCTTGAAAGAATTCAAAAGACTCCTCTCTTAACATTCATCTTTCCTACCCAAAGTGACCTTAAAGCTATGGAAAACAGACCACCAACTGTCTAAAGATGAGAATATAGGCCTTTGGAGATGATTCATTTATGTACTATTGGAACACTGCATAATTTTATCTACCTAGATTTTGACAAAGAAACATAAGACCATATGAACATTAAATGGTTACATTTAGATTAGACATACTATGGCCATATCTTGAGCATTTTCTAAGTTCTCTTTCTCTGCTTCAACTTATGGTTCAAAATCATGAAGCCAAACAGAGATATCCTTTTTTAAATTCTGCTTTCAGATTTTCTGAGATTTTGTATGGAATTCTACAAAATAGTGGAAATGAGAACCCACAAATTATTTCAGTTTAGTGAAGAAACTAAAGTCCAAAAAAGATGAAGACGCTTTCTTACACAAAAATAACTTACCAGATTTGTGGTTGAGTCAAATTGCTTCATTCTCTCTTAGGGAATCTCTTCCCCCATGGTTTTTCAGCACAAGTTCACTGTTATTACCAAAACAACATGAAAAATAACTGTAACCGGAGCTGGTCTTATGTGTAGGCACAGTGACATAAATAGGACGCATTCCATAAATAATGGCTAGACTAATTGAATTGATTGTCCAAAGATACAGTACTGGACTATTCATGAAGCCTCATACAGGTCTAGAATGTTTCCACATTTGATCTTTTGCTCATAGAATTTCATGTGCAGGGCAGAGAAAGGAAGCTGATTGGGCAGAAGTTGGGGGCACACTTTTGAGCCATAGCATGTGAAAAGACTAGAATTTTAATAGCTACTTAGTGGAGATGCCTATGAAAACTTCCAGCTGGAGAACTTATCAAACATAAAAGAGGGGCAGGTTAAAACAGAAGTTAGCTGCTAGGAAAATTAATGACTGTAAAACATATTCATGATATATAAAATCCTTTTTTTTCTTTCCTACTTTGGCCCAGGAGAGGGAAAAAGACATAGCAAGAGAGACAAAGGCAGACAGACAGAGGAATTCATCTTACAGAGGAATCAGAGACTATTAGTAGCAAAATTTGAAGAGATGAAAAACATTATTTTCCTGGAAACAAATTATTAATATACAGAGATAGTAATGAAAGACAGAGGGTGTCCTGCTAGAGAAAGATGAAAAGTTGGAAAAATCTGCAAGTGCAAAAGCTTTCAACATCAAACTTTCCTGAAGCATCAAAACAATGGAGCTGAATTGAGTGCTATGGATCTGTACATCCCTTGCTGTTTCTTATCTTGTATACACTCCCCAAAAGGACTTTGATTTATAAAAATGCTTAGGGTAAGAATTTTTTTCTTATTTGTTTTACCCTAGCCTTTTGGAAATTCACTATAATTCATTGTAATGCAATACAATTAGAGGTAAGTGAGAATGGTACCTAGGTATTTATATTTCTTTTAACCTTGCTCAATTGTACATTATCTTTATAAGTAGGAAAATTACATCTAGCCTTTATCTATTCTACATAAACACATTTTCCATTTATCTAAAATGTTCCTCTTAAACACCAACACTTTTTCATTTTGAATCATTTCAGAAGGATGGATATCCTATCATAATTAAGTATATATTCATCTGAATTCGAAAAAAAAAACACTGGCCATAATTTTACTTTTTTGATATTCAATATTATCTTTTTTATCAAAATCAAGATCAATATCTCAAATTAGCCCTCCTCATACATTTTATACTTCAACCAAAATGCACAATATGGCATGGGAATATATGCTATGCTTTCTTGCCTGTGTATTTGTCATCTTATTCTTTGTTCCTAGAGGTACCTGAAGTAGTGAAACATCTTCTGAATTGATCTCCTCCTTTGTCTATCAGAAATACATTTCATTTCATTATTGCACACCTAGACTTCTGAAACAGCAGTTTATAAGTCCTTCTGACTTTAGTCTCCCTTCACATCAGAGGTATCAAACACAAAGACCATAGGCAGGGAGCAGATCACAGAACTCCCAACTGCTACTCAGATCAGATTAAAATGTAACAGAGAAATATTGAATAAAAATACAATAAAGCATAGATAATGTTAATACATGGTTTTCTAAGTCAATATATGCCTGCAGAAATCTTTCTGTATAGTTAAGGAGCACCCGTTTCTATTTGAGTCAGATACCACTGCTACATGACTGGAAGAATAATCTCTGTTACTCATATATATGGTATGTTATCTGACCCAAAAGACTCTCAAGTGCTTCCTTATGTTACCTACCAAGTAAAATCACAAATCCTCTGTCTGTCATCTAACACTTTCCATAAATGGGCCACTTTACCTTACAAGGATTATCTCATTTAATTCCCATTTACTCATTAAGCTCCAGGCAGAGCTGACAACTCTTTGGCCTTGAAATACATACTAGTATTTTCATACCTCTACAACTCTGTTCAGCCCTTTCTTACCATCCTGGACTACAAGAACCACCTAACAGATCTTACCTCTCTCCATGTTAATCCATACTTTATATTACTTCCAAGTTAATCTCCATTATGCACAAATATATTCATAACTTTTTAGTGGATCCCTGTTCCCTACAAGGTTAATTTTGTGTTCTTTTATTTTACATTTATAGCCTTCTGCATTATGGCACCTCCACACCTTTATACCCATATCTCAAATTAGTCCTCTTCATACATTCTACACTTCAACCAAAATGCATAATATGGCACATGAATATATGCTATGCTTTCTTACCTGTGTATTTGTCATTTTATTCTTTGTTCCTTAATTGCCTCTTCTTTCTCTTCACCTATTGAATTTCCATCTATCCTTTAAACCTCAACTAAAATGCCAAGTCTTCTGATAAACCTTCCTGAATTCAGAATGGCAACAACTCTACTCCTCAGACTTCATATATACTACTTCCTTTGCCATTCTCTGATGAAGTTACCATATAATAGTGTGTATTAGAGCTACCTGTGCTGACATTTTAACTCATTATACATCTGTAAGCTTCTTGAAGGTAGGGGAAATGCCTCATTTATGCCTTATATCTCCAAACACTCTGAACAAAGCTCTCACATAATATGTCCCTAATAAATATTCCAGGATTTTATTACATTGCATTACATTGTTGTATTGTATTTTATATTGTATTATATTGAATTATATTGAATTGCACTGTACTGAATTGTTTTATTGCATTGTATTGATTGTATTATATTGTATTTCATTGCATTGCATTATATTATATTGTGTTGTATTATACAACATTGTATTGTACTACAATGTACTGTATTGTGTTGAATTATATTTTATTGCATTGTGTTGAATTGCATTATACAACATTGCACTATAGTATATGGCATTACATAGCATAGCATTACATTGTATTGTATAGCATTACATAGCATTGTATAAGGTTACTTCTCTGACTAAAAGGGACAATCAGAATTGGGGGACATTTTTACAAGTGTGGTATTTTCTTGGGGACAGTTCCCCAATTTCTCAGAAAATCATTCACACAGCAAGTGACAGATCCAACTATTGCCATTCTCTTGAAGGACAAATAGATATGGTGATTTTCATGTATCTGATCCAACAACACAAGGAGAAAACACATGACTCCCCCCAAATTATATGACAATTGAAACACTCCCACTCTATCTTGTACTTAGCACAATATCCACAGTTTAGCATTGCAGAATGACTATACCCCCCAAGCCCAAACCACTAGCAACCTATTGTTGCTGGCTACTCATTTATAAGCTATAAAAGTAAATCTATTCTTGGAACAGATGGACTGAATGAAAAGATAGCATGTCAAAAAGGATAGAGCCAGATGCTGGAGTTCAGAAGACCCACCTTCAAGTTCTAACTCTAACCCATGTTAAATGTGTCATCCTGGGAAAGACACTTAACCTCTTAGTGCTCTAGGTAAATCTTTAAGAATATAAATTGCAGGGAAGCCAGGCTACTTTGGTAGATGAAGTTCCTTATCAGGAGCTCCCTATACAAAAGAAATCATACATAGATCTTTGCCCTGATGAGGGCAAAACACTGTTCTTAGCACTAGTGATAAAAACATAAATGCAAAGAAAAACAGTCTCTGTTGTTTCATGGAAATAAAAGGAAAAAATTTGTTGGCTACCATCCATGCTTCATTTCACTCACAGCTTGACTCTCCAAATTTCTTTTTTTTCTCCTCTTTACCAGCTGCCTTCCCACCCTGGAGAAACCTTTACCCTGAGGCCCCACTCTCCTCTTTGCTTACTGCCTACCAGTCTTTTGAGGGGCCCCAGACATACTTCACTGAACTCATGAATCAATTCTCCAGTCTTCTTCTCCTCCTCCTACTTACCAATTGTTTTGCCCTTGTGGGTGTTTTCCCCTTCCAGTTTCACTTAATGTTTTGTTTTCTCCCATTAGAATGTAAGATCCTTGGAAATAATAGATGGTTGTTTTGGCTGCTTATTTGTCTATCCCCATCACAGTCTTAGGAACATAATAAGCACTTAAGTAATGTGGTGTCTGCCTACCTAACTTTCTACCATCAATCTATCTCATTTATCTCACACCACACACATCTATCTATCTATCTATCTATCTATCTATCTATCTATCTATCTAATTTTCTTGTGCTTATATACTAGTTCCTAACCAGTGTCAGCCATAATTAATCCCATCTACACTTCTTATAAAATTGATAACAATTACAAGCACTAATTATTAGATCAAATTGTTATATGGACATGTGCTCAGGAACTATTGAGTCATATAAGACTCTTTGCTACTATTTAAATGGTTCTTAAATGCTGAGCTTTACTATTTAATTCTTCTATATGATAGGGCTCCTCAATACAAGAGAAGCTTACACTATCTAAATCACACCTGAATCACCTTTAAGGTCAATTCTGCAAAGCTCAAGACCCAACATGAGTGGATATAACATGCTTTGGTAAACATCTCCGTCATGTCACTGCAAAAGAAAGGGAGAAATTTTAGAATTTTAGAATTTTAGAAACCACAAGAGCAAGAAACAACTGATTACTGATACAGAATTAATTTTAGAATCAGCTACTTGTACTCAGACCATCAGCTAGTTAGAACAAAGTTCAAAATCACCATTAATTAGGAGAAAAGGAACTAATGAAAAGAAGATATCACAAACAATTGCAACAACTACAATTCATGCAAATGCTAATGAACCATAATATTGAAAATTGCTGTTGTTCAGTCATTTACTTTTATCCAACTCTTCATGACCCCATGGACCTAGTGAAGACACTGCAATGGTTTGTTATTTCCTTCTCTAGTCCCCATTTTACAATGGGGAACTGAGACAAATAGGGAGTAAGTGACTTGCCCAGGGTCACACAGCTAATAAGTATCTGAGACCAGATTTGAACTTATGTCTCCTTGACTCCAGACACAGGACTATATCTATTGAATCTCCTAGCTGCCTTCTGTGTTGAAAATTGGGTGATGGAAAAAAGCAAAGATATTGGTCTTGAATTGTTACCTTTTCCTATTCAATCAACATAAAACTGTTGTCACAACCAGGAGCCCAAAAGAGTCCAGACATTGCTTTATTCAGTAAATACTTTATGTCCTTGCCAAAGACAGATGCTGCCAAGGATAACACAGTTTCATTTTCTCATGTGAAAAATACTACAGAGGAGAATAGTGGAAAGATCATGAGCATCATTGCTTTATGAAACAAAATTCAGTAGAGACAAAAAAAAATGTACAGACATTTTGATGAGCCTCAAATAATCCACAGTATCCCAAGTGCATACATTATGAAATTCTAAATGGCACCAAAAAAGTGTAAAATGGAAAACACTTGTCAATATTCCTGCACTGAGCTGTTTTCATCATGAGGATCAGAGAAACCACCACATTTGAACCCTAAAACTTCAATGAAGACTTCAATAGAAGTACACATAATACTTAGAGAGATGTTTAGAATACTGGTTGGGCCAGTTGAAACATATCCTGAAAAATATCCGTGCAGTAGGCAAAACTATCTTGAAAATATTAGGGCATAATTTCTAAGTGATTTTATGAAAAAACACACACACACATATATATATATAAATGTATGTATGTATGTGTGTACAGAGAAAAGGGGGAGAGGGGGAGAAAGAGGGCAAAGAAGTGGGGAGAGGGGGAAGAGAAAGGGGCAGAAAGGAGGAGGAGGCGGGTATATTGATTGATTAATGATTTATCAAGTGCTTATCTTGTGCCAGGTACAGTGCTAAGAAAGAAATAGAAAGAATGGGGGGGAAGAACACAGAAAAAATAAAATCCCCAAAATGTCCTATAAGAATGTGAATAAGTACTAACATATATTGCTACTTTCTGTTTTTTTATAAAATGTTCACGAGAATTATCTATATGCATACCACTAAAACATATATAAAAATACATTAAGGTAATATACAGGATTTTATAAATAATTCACCAAAACAGACCTCATCCTTACAGTGAGACAATTGGCAGAAAAATAGAAAGAAAACAAGTTCCTGCTGCATTTATTGTTTGTTGATTGCTTTTTAAAACATCCTTCAACAAAACTGTTTAACTATCTTCCAACAAGTCTCACATGTATGTGAAATTTATGTAAAATCCTAAATATATCCAACCACATAAATAACTTTATTTTTATTAGCATTGAGGAAGACTTGAGTAAAACAAGATGTATGTTTACTAAAGTTATTCATTACTGCCACATGAGATGCTGAGAAGAATCTTAGGAAAAAGGAGAGGGCTGCACAACATTTGAAAATCTGTTAAGAGATTTCCATGATTCTAGTATAAGTATAATTTTTGCTTCCTTCTCTCCTATTGGTTAATCAACTAATCAGTAGAATAAACTACATAGTAAGAATTTTCCTGCACTTTATCTCAGTATACAGACAAAACCTTAATCAATTTGAAAGGATCATAGGATGAAAGATTATGCCACACAGGAAATATCTTGTGACTAGTTAAGAAGGTCAACTCACATCTCTTGGACTACATATAAAAAGATTATTCAGACCAGAGTGAAGAAGAGAAAAGAAGGTCTCTACATTCAAAGGGAATTACTGGGAAAGAGGGAAGCACTCTGTCATTCCCCTCCTCTTTATTGACCATGTAACTAAAGAAACTGGACAAGTAACAACAAATCCAAATGGAAACAAAGAAAGACATATCAAGTATAAACAGATCCCCCCCCCAAAAAAGGAGAGACTACATTTCTGTTCTCCCACATTCTGTCTAGAAAGTAACAAATCTCAGGGATACTGTCCTGTGGGAACCGAAAGGATGCTTTGTCTCAGCCATACAGGCTGTAAACACAGGGAAGCCTTCTCTGACTTTCTATTTATTCTTTCCTGATCTTTGGTGAAAGAGTATTCTGCAGTCCTAATGTCCAGGCAGTACTTTGTGAGTTAGAGAGATCCAGTGGTACCACTACAGGTCTCACCAGTGACTGGAGTTGATAACAGAGTCTATTAGAACAAGCAGTAGTAGCCTTGGAGGCAATTGAGCAGAGAATCAAGGTCTGGAGAGATTTTAGAGTGGCAGTTGTAGAACCTAGCCCAGTAGAAGATCAATGCATACCAGCATCTAATCAAGTTATCCAAGCAAGGTATAACATCCTTTGAGGAGGCAGTCCAATGGAATGATTCATCCACCAAAGATGTCATGTTCTGACATGATCTTCCTGAAGACTCCTAAAAGAAAGAAAATTACTTCCAGGTTCAGAATCCAGGAAATGCCTTTTTTCCACATGTGTTCTCTATAAATGTGTTTCATTATGGTTGTATTTTAAATTTGAGTCTGGTTTTGCTGGGGGCCTCTGTATGCAAAGAGAGAGTGCCCCATACACTGGAAGGAATTCTTTGTAACAAATGTTTTTATGATACCACCATAGTATACATTTACTATGCTTTACAATATCCTGAGGTAGTGACATAAGGTAGCAAATGTCAGACATGTCAAACTACTGCCATCATCTTGATCATCATGTCCCCTTAATTCCCAAAGGAAATAGCCTAGGGCATTGTACCCAACAGCCTTTGGAATGACAGAGAACTCCCTTTTTCTAGAAAACCAGCCTACTTTCTAGCCCAGGCCCAGAAAACAAACACTGGAGAAAAGGAATACATCTCCCTTATCACTATCAATACAGATTGCTAACTATGAATGATAGGCATGTAATCCCAAGAATCCCAAGAGCTGCACCATCCTCCAGACCTCTAGTCCTGCTTCAAGCTCAGTCTCTACAGCAATCATACGAGGAAGCTACCTCTTTGAAGATGCAACTTGGCAATTGTTTCTGTGGGTGCTATAGGACAGCTTCCTCTGAAACTACAGGTAATAAATATTCTGAAAAGAAAGTTCCTGGCATCAAAGTCCTTAATACCATCAAATTGTTCAATATCAGAAATAAGTACTATTTTAAAAGTAAAAATTAAATTTAGAAGATGTACCACAATTCTTGCCACTGCACCCTAAGGACCTTGAGAATTTTCCATCTGACTTGCAACTAAAACCTTCTACACATGTTGTTTCCCCAATTAGAATGTGAGCTCCTTGAAAGCATGCTTTTCTCTTTTGCATATAATAAGGACTTAATAATGCTTTTTCATTAATCCAGTCATGCATACATGCATTCATTCATGAATTCATAAATACTTTTTCCAAAGGCTAATTTAGATCTGGCTGACTAGTGTCAATGAAAAATACAGTGATGAGAGCTCATGAGCAATAGTCCAAGAAAACTTAGCTCCTCACTGTTATTCATGAAATAGGAAAGAAGAGGTAGACAATTAAACTAACTGGAGACCCTAACTTGTTAATGCAAGTACCCAGTTGGCAGTGGCCACAGGATTGCTTCATCAACATAAATACTTTCCTGGAAATGCTTATATAGTTATGTATCTTGATCTACCATACTATGAAGAATTAAATTTGAAGGTAATTCAAAGGTAGACAGACGATGGGCACAAGTGACATGTATAATACTTCCTAGGATGACCTGTACT
Source organism: Gymnobelideus leadbeateri (assembly GCA_011680675.1). NCBI lineage: Eukaryota > Metazoa > Chordata > Mammalia > Diprotodontia > Petauridae > Gymnobelideus > Gymnobelideus leadbeateri. The sequence goes on from WOXC01005076.1 coordinate 19,111, forward strand.
AAAGAAGAGGTTTAAGGCAGTTTCACCCAGCTCAAATCGAAACAGATCCCTGTGGAGAAAACCAGAAATTAGCATAATTTATGTTGTACTTTTATCTTATTAAACATTTTAATTACATTTTACATCTCAATGCAAAGTTTGGGTTGTGCTCAGGAGTTTTGCAGGCTGCAGTTTGACTCCTTTGTATTAAAGAACATCAACAAGAAAATATAAAATCAGAAAAAGAAGAGAATCAGTCATGTGATAATAACAAGGGATACCATGAGCAATCAAAGTGGGTACTCCACTGGTAATAAATAAAGGGTGGTCCATAAGAAAAATAAGGCTATTTTAAGCTTTTAAAGCCTAATACTGCAATTACCTTGGAGACCTTTTGGGAAGGGGAAAGGGAAGGGGAAAGGGAAGTGGAAGGTGAAGGGGAAAGGGTAAGAGAAAGGGAAAAGAAAAGGGGAGGGGAGGGGAGGGGGAGAAAGAGGGGCAGGAGAAGGAGGGAGAGGGAAGGGAAACAAGAAGAAGAAGAACTAGAGGAAGCCCTCCAGCTCACTGGGGTGATCCTCTGGGGAAAATTTGGTGAAAAATTGGGAAGCACAGACAAAAAATGACATAGGATAAGTGAGTTTCAGTCTGCACCAAGATCAAGAGTACCCACATCAATAGGATCACAGATACATTGAAATGCTGAAAATGTAGGATTAAATGTCATACTGATTATATCAGAGAAATTTTAGCATAATACAAATAAGTAAATCTATCAAAATAACATCCAATAATGGGATATCTTCTTAATACCAAATCTTAAAAATCCCAAAACACATACCCACCAGGATCAAAAAGAATAAGCTGTCAGGCCTAGAAGCTCTAACTCGTGAAATGACAGAAAGCCTTTCTTGTATATTGCTTATACATCAGTCTGAGTCATTGAGGAGAGAGAAGAGTAAGGAATGTCTAAAGAGAAGGAGGGGCCAAGGAGAGAGAAATTGAGAGCATAAATGCTGTGTTGCTCTAACTTTCCTAACATCTCAGCACCATTCCACACACGCTGCTTGTCTGAAAAAGAAAAAAAAAGAAGAAAAGAAAACTAAGCAAGACTGAGGGGCTATTCCCTCCCCAAACAGCTAAAATGCAAAGAGGTATCAAATGCTAATTTCAAAATTGCTATATTAAATGTACAAGCAGGAAGACTGCCAGCAACCTGTACTCTTTATATAATTCAAATGTATCTTCTTCAACCTTCAGTTCCGGGTTCTCCCTCTGGTAGGAATATCTGATTGCTTCTAATCTACTTCATTATTTTATACAAGTTGTCTAACTGAGAGCCCCCTAGGGTAGGATAACACTTCCTCTATTGAATGAAGTACATGAAGTTTGTGAGTTATCTATCTTGATATTCAGAGGCCTTTCTCAAAGACTTCTGGGTTTTTTACTACATTCCAGACAGTTGAGTACTTCAGAAGTTTGGTCATCCATATAAGTTAGTGTCTATGCATTTGAGAAATACAAATAAATAAAATTATTTAACAACTTGAGGGGCAGCATGGCATTTTGAATAGAATGCTTACCTTTGACACATTACAGAAACTTAGAATCACAGATTTCAAGAGATAGATTGTTATCTAGTCTAACCAAGGAAGAGCAACTTACTACCTCAGCATTTGAGGCAAATTTTAAAGAGTATTAATTGTAGAAAAGTCACTCATCTGTATTGATGTAGCTATTTTCTTCACCAGGAGTTCCCTATAGCAATGAAATCACAGGTATAAAAAATTGAAGCTTTTCACATTTAATATTGCTATATAATAAATCTATGAAATAATGTGAGACAAACAATTTTTGAAGAAAAAAGTCTTAGAGTTGAATTTTTATGAAATTAAAAGAGTGTAACTTGAGAAATTAAAGTATATGAGAATTAGCTTCATGGTATCCATTTTAAAGAGAAATAAAATGAGGCATGAGGAATTAACTTGCTTGGCAATTAAATAGCAGATATAATAGTACATTATATTTATCTTCCAGTAGCCTAGTTGATTAATAGGAGAATTAGAACCCCTTCTCTCAGTGAAAAGATTGCTTTTCTCATGGAAAAGTCATTTTTATGTGGTATATGTTTGCTATTTTCCCGCTCTTCTTTCCAACTATTCAAATATTCCTTCAAAAATTAACATGACAAAATTGAAAAGAAAATAATTTAAACTAAAATAATCGAAAACAATTCCAAAAGTGTAAAATCTCTATTAAACATTAATATAAATGCAAAAGAATTGTATAAACCATTTACTAAATATAATGCAAAGTCAGATACATAATTAAAGAGCAATCTGATCAGTTTACTTGGGAGCATAAAAAATACTTACTCTTTATTCCCTTCTTTTGAGAAAGCAACTTTAATAAAGCTATGGCCATATATTCTCTTAGCTTGAAAGAAGCCAGCTTTGGTACTTAGTCCTACTATCTCTGCTAGCTATTGACGTATTGTACTAAATCTTCTTCTTCTTAAAAAAAAAATTGGTGGCTAAATTCCTTGAAAAGACTACATATATAAATGCATCCACTTCCTCTCCATTCATTCACTTTTAGCCCTCTGAAATCTAACTTCTATCCTCATTATTCCATTGAAACTGCCCTCTCCAAAATTACCAATGTTCTCTTAACTTCCAAATTTAATGGACTTTTCTTTTTTTTTTTTTTATGGGGGAGGGGAGAGCACAATCGGAGTTAAGTGACTTGCCCAGAGTCACACAGCTAGTAAACATCAAGTGTCTGATTTGAACTCAGGTCCTACTTGACTCTAGGGCCAGTGCTCTATCTACTACAAAACCTAGGTGCCCCAAATTTAATGTGCTTTTCATATTCTTCATCCTTTGACACTTGACCACCATCCCCCCACCCTCACCCCCAGTCTCTGCCTTGGTTTCTTTTCTCTCCTACCTTTGTACTATTTCACTTAGTGATTTCATTAGCTTCTATAACTTTAATTATCACCCCTATGAAAATGACTAGCATGCTTAAATATCTAGTCCTAGTCGCAAATCCTGAGCTGCAGTCTTATATCACCAAACTGTTTTTGGAAATCTAGATCTGGAATGCTCTATAGAAATCTCAAACTCAAAACATATTATTATGTTTCCCCCCCCCAAAAAAAACCCTTCTGAACTTTCCTATCACTATCCCTACTACTATACAACACTCTCCTCCCAATCACCCAAGTTCTCAACTTCAGTGGTGACCACCTCAGTCCCCAAATCTCACTCACCTTCAGTATCTAAGCAATAGCCAAATATTGTTGCTATCTTCTATCTCTCATATCTCCCACCTTGTCCCTAGTCCCATCTCTGGCCCACAACCCTGTTTCAGGCCCTGGTCACCTTTTGCCCAGCCAATTACAGTAGCCTTCTAATTGGTTTCAAGTCTCTCACCATTCAATTCATGCTCCACACAGATGCCAAGGTGATTTTCTTAAAGTGAAGGTTTGAACATTTCAATTTCAGAACTCAAACTCTATTGACTTTCTGGTACTTTTTAAAAATTAAACAAATGCTTTATTAACTTCTGTTTTACATCATTCATTTCCCCCCTGTTTTTCCCCTACCCACCCTCCCAGAATAGCAGTCCCACAAGATATCACTTCCTCCAATCTGCTCTCTTCCCTATCTTCTCCCATACCCCCTTCGACTTCTCCATTAGAGGAAGGTGAATCTTTGTGTCCCAATGCCTGCACATCTTATCTCCCAATTACAAGCAAAAGAGTATTAATAATAGTATTTGTATATATTTGAAACATTTAATGTTAAGACCTCGACTTTCAGATCCATTTCCTTCCTCTCTTGTCACCCATTCCCTCTGGGAAGATAAGTAATTCAGTATATGCTATACATGTCTGGCTATGCAAAACATTACCATACTAGATATATTGTACAAGGCTGCTTATAAGACTTTCTGTTACTTTTATAATCAAATATAACAGCCTTTATTTGAAATTCAAAATGCTTCAAAACTTGGACCATTTTAAGGTCCAGTCCAGTCTTCTTTACATATTACTAACCAACCAATCAACTAACCTCTACATTCTCTACAATCCAGTCATACTAATCTCCTTGTTGTTCCTCCATCTCCTACCTCTATGCCTTTGGACTGACTGGCTTCTATTACCTCCTCACATCAGCCTCTTTAATTATTCTTGGATTCCTTGCATATTCGCCTCAAATGCCTCCTTCTACAAAAGGTCTTTCCTGAGCCTCTCTACCATTAACTGCTAAAGCCTTCATTCTTAAGGGTGTCTTACCCCTTGAGAAAGTATTCTCAATGAAGGAAAGAACTGCTTTTTTATTGTTATTTTTTAACCCCATTGCTTAACATGGTCAAAGGTATAAAATAAACATGTAATAAATGCTTATTGTGACAATTCTTATGATTGTTGTTGGTAGAGAGCTTTTAGGGAAGAACATCAAGTCTGTGAAACAAGTCTGTAATCTTGCCAATCTAAATCATGCCCCTCTTAATATAATTGAATATATCTTCACACTAAATTTTATAGTATATATCACAGAATATTGAATGCTCTGTAAAATTAAACAGAAATGGAAATTTCTATCAATACCTAAATTTAAAAGTGAGTGGGACTGAAACTTCAAGGAATTGGAGAAGGCTTGGGGTACAGAGTACAAACATATTCAACGACTTTGAAACCAAACTCAGTATACAGTTAATGCAATAAGATTTTGAAATGACATGATTTTCCTAGGGTTGTCAAATTCTGGAAAGGTTTAGAAAGACCTCTGTAGTATGATAGTGAGTTTGGAGATGATAGAGAATCTTTGGACTTGCCTGTTTACAGATAGTCACAAGAGCTCAAATTTACTTAGGGTTTCTTGGCCTTAAAGAGGGAACTTGAAGAAGAGACTTCTGTCTAAGTATATGGGCACCAAACAAGGGAGGCAGACAGATAAGAGTGAGATACAATTGAATAAGCATATGATTAGGAGAACAAGAGTATAGAAAATGTCATGAAGCAGGGGTTGCCTGGAGCTCTGATCAGTTTAGACCATAAGTTGTGGCAGCTGGTAAAAGTGAAGTCCATTCATCATCTTCTCCCTTCTCTTTAATTTTCCCAGAGTTCAGTGCTGAGAAAAAGTCTATTCAGAATATTGTTCCTCAATCTCTTTTTTCAACAGCCACATTACAGACTGGCTGAGATCAGGTAAAGAAGAAGAAAGAGGAAATCTTACTTGGGAGTCCACTCCCAGCTTTCTATGCTTTGCTTGAATGTCAATCTGCATTGTTTGGGTATTTGATATGGTTAATAAATTACAAACCAATATAATGATTATTTTTCTAAATGTATAATTTCATAATTCAAGATAATAGAGGTCAAGCTAGCTCACTGGAGAAGAAATTTTCCTGGTTTCATTCTGGGGCTGTAGATAAGCCAATTAGAGTTTCTGCAATTTTGAAAATTTACTAAAAATGTTTTAGACTACATCCAATATGCTGTCTTTGATCTAGGAGAGGAAGAGTTAATAATGAAACAAGTCAGTAGAGGAGATGTAGGGGATTGGTATGGTTGTCTATGAATGTACTGTATTAATAGGTGAAAGTTTCACAGTATCCATTTTCTTTCTTCCTTTTTTTTGTTTTGATTTGTTTTGTTTTTTGGTATGGGAAATACCTACCTTCCTCCTACCTAGTCAGTCCTTGATCTCTGACACAAAATAACAGATTCATATGGGAGTGATACACGTGTCATGGTGAGTATAGATATTTGCCAGACACAGTTTTCTTATAGATCCTGTGGCCTTTTATCATTATAAAATAACTCACTCATGCCTAGTGGTCTTTTTACTAGTCATATTAATGTTACTAAATTCAATAACCTCATTGTACAGATATGGAAATTAAGGCCCAGAGAAAGTGAGAAGTTTGCCAAAGGTAAAAAATGCCAAATTCACAATATATACCTATACATATACACATATGAATATGTGTATTTGTGTATGTTATATATAAACATACATGTAATATGCATACATAATTATGCATAATTAAAATACTACTGCCTTGGCCTTAATAATTTGAGGTCCCTATTTAAGGACAGGTAAGAGGATTTTGTGGTCAGAGGATTCGAATTGGAGCCAAGAATGCTAGATACAAATTCTATCGCAGATATTATTATCTATATGACTCTGAGAAAGCCAATGAACCTTTCTAAATTTGTTTCATCTGTAAAATGGGAATTAAAAAATAGTAAACACTTCAGAGTTGTTGTGAAAAAGCAAATAATATAATTATCAAGTGATTTGCAAACCTTAAAGCACTATGTAAACATGAACTATAATTATTCTCATGGTAGAGAGAAGATAATGTATGTTTAAGACTTACAGTTCATATATATATATATACACATACAAACTGGTGCACCCACGCACACACACACACACACACACATAAATTAACCTGCAAACAGCCTCTCTAACATCACTAAGCAAAATTGATGGCTTTATCATCCCTTTTGACATACAGTCCTCAGAGGACCTGCTGCTTTTTTGATACTTCTTTTTGTCTTCGAGCGATACAATTTTAACATTCTTTCAAATCTGTGTGAATTCTTAGAGTAGGCAGCTTTCCCTAGACTCATTACTTCCTTAAAATGGCTAACACCCCAAACTCATATTTGGAAAGATGCAACATTGCTACAACTTCAAACTAAGTCCCTCCACCCCAGTATAATTGAATGTTACATTCTAACCTTGTAGTCAAATGGTACCCTCTACCACTCACAACTGATTTTGGATGAGAAAACAATGGTAACAAGTGTAAATTCTTTTTTTTTTTAAACAAATGCTTTATTAACTTCTGTTTTACATCATTCATTTCCGCCAGATTTTGAGTTACAATCATTTTCCCCCCATTATTCCCCTACCCAACCTCCCTGAATAGCAGTCCCACAAGATATCGCTTCCTCCAATCTGCTCTCTCCCATACCTTCTCCCATACCCTCATCGACTTTTCCATTAGAGGAAGGTGAATCTTTGTGTCCCAATGCCTGCACATCTTATCTCCCAATTATAAGCAAAAGAGTATTAATAATAGTATTTATATATATTTGAAACATTTAATGTTAAGACCTCGAATTTCAGATCCATTTCCTTCCTCCCTTGTCACCCATTCCCTCTGGGGAGATAAGTAATTCAGTATATGTTGTACATGTCTAGCTATGCAAAACATTATCATAGTAGATATATTGTACAAGGCTGCTTATAATTCCCTCCCACTCATCCCACCCCCACCTGGTCCATTCCCTACATGATCCTGTCCCTCTTCTATAGTGGGTACTTCCAACCTCCCCTCACCCCAAGGATGCCCTCCCTTCCATCATCCCTCCTCTCATCCCCCTTCCCCCTATCCTGCTGCAGGTTGAGATATCCCATTTAGTATGTATGTCATTTTCTCCCTGAACCAAATTCAATGTGAATGTGGTTTTGCCTTTTTAGCCTTCCTTATTCTCCCCCTCCTTTGCAACCACTTCCCCTACATGAGATAGTTTACCCTACCATGTCTCTCCCCATCTCCTCTTGCCACTTTCCTCTCTCACCTCATAATTTCATCCCTTGAGTATTCTCCCTTCCCAACAAATTCAACCTATGCCCTCTATCCATATATAACTGTAACCATATACACACACATTCACATATGTATTCATATGACCACACACCCTTCTTCCATTATTTTCATAGTGAGAAGATATCATCAGTCACAGTTATTGCTTTTCCATATAGGAATGTAAATAGTTCAACTTTGATAAGTTCCTTTTGATTTCTTTTCCCTGATTACCTTCTCAGGCATCTCTTCCTTCTTGTGTCTGGATGTCAAATTTTCTATTCAACTCTGGTTTTTTCCTCAAGAATGCTTGAAAGTCCTCTATTCCACTGAATGACCATATTTTCCCCTGAAACAAAATACTCAGTTTTGCTGGGTAGGTGACCCTTGGGTTCATTCCCAGTTCTTTTGCCCTCTGGAATATCATATTCCATGCCCTTCGATCCCTCAGTGTAGAAGCTGCCAGGTCCTGGGCTATTCTGATTGTGTTTCCACAATATTGAAATTGTTTCTTCCTGGCTGCTTGTAGTATTTTCTCCTTGATCTGGGGATTCTGGAACCTGGCTATAATATTTCTGGGAGTTTTCTTTTTGGGATCTTTTTCAGGAGGTGATCGGTGGATTCTTTCAACCTCTATTTTGCCCTCTGGATCTAAAACATCAGGGCAATTTTCCTTGAGAATTTCTTGAAGGGTGATTTCTAGGTTCTTTCTTTGATCATGGCTTTCAGGTAGTCCAATAATTTTTAAATTGTCTCTCCTGGATCTATTTTCCAGGTCAGTGGTTTTTCCCATGAGATATTTCACATTGCCTTCTAATCTTTCGTTTGTTTGGATCTGCTTAACAGCATCTTGATTTCTCATAAAGTCATTAGCTTCCATTTGCTCCAGTCTAACTCTGAAGGAATGAATCTCCTCAGTGAACTTTTGAGATTCTTTTTCCATCTGGCAAATTCGACTTTTTAAGGCATTCTTCTCCTCATTGCCCTTTTGGGCCTCCTTTGCCATTTGAGCTAGTCTATTTTTTAAGGTGTTGTTTTCCTCAGTCAGGCTGTTGACCCTCATTTCATACTTTTCCTGCATCCTTCTCATTTCTCTTTCTAATTTTCCTCCACTTCTCTTATTTGATTTTTAAAGTCCTTCTTAAGGTCCTCTATGGCCTGCAACCCGCTCATGTTTTCCCCTGGGGCTTTTGGAGCAGGACTTTTGACCTCACAGTCCTTTTCCCGCTCTATGCCCCCAAAATAGGAGTCTAGGGTTGCATTTTTCTGTTTCCTTTGCCTTGGCATGTTGCCACTTAATTGCTTGACTTTTGGGCTTGTTGCCACACTATGGCTTTAAGGCCAGATAGAGGAATTTTCGTCCCGAACGTGTGGGGGGCAACTTCCGTTTCTGGCAAGCTATAAACCCACCCACAACTTCCACCCTAGATCACAATCCAGATCCAGGGAGGTTAAAGCAAGAGCGATTACCCCCCAAGACTGATCGCTGGATCTCCCCACGATTTGTAGGCTGGGAGCCGGAAATGCCTCTGAAAACTACAAAATGGCGTGTCTCCTCAGCAGCTTCTAGCCCCCAGGGGAGGGAGCTGACGCATTCCCCAAATACAGGTCCCAAAGTCCATAGGACACTAACCTCTTACTTTGTCCTAGGCATGTCTATGTTGATAATTCTGGAGTTGCCACAGCTCCTGGTGTTCTGGGGTTCCTCCAGCTGGCTGCTGGCCCTTCTGCCCTGGGGCTAAAACCTCGGCTCATGCGGACCTGGGCTCGGCTCGGCTGGGCTCCTGCGCTCTGCGCTCTGCGCGTTGCCGGCTCCCAGACCGCTGCGCTGGTCCTTCCTGCAGGGCTGCTGGGCTGTCCTCAGCGGGAGGTTAGCTTCTCTGTGTCGTTCTGTGGGTGCTGGGGCCCCAGAAGTTGTTCATAGTCCCCTTTTACATAGTTTGGGGGGAATCTGGGGTGTAAATTCTTAATAAGATCTCTCTAGACATTCTGAATACTTCCCAGTTATAAAGTAACAGGTTATGTCACTTGGATTCCTACATTCATTCATTCAACATTGTACTAGTATTTACTATGTACAAGTATTCATTACACACATTTTCCAAAATATCACCATGGAAATAATTGCAATTTACAGCCAACATCTGTTTCAGAGGAGGAAGAAAGAGAAAAAGTTTATGAAGAACTTGATAAAATCCTCCAAATTAAATCAATATATGTAATGCTCATTAATGAGTTAAGTGCAAGGAGGTCATGGGAGAAAATTGTGTTTGTGTGTGTGAGTGTGTGTGTGTGTGTGCACATTCATGTTTATGAAAATACAGTTAAGCAGTAAAAATGAAAGAGGTCAAGGGTTTTCCAAATATATAAAATTCATACAGCATAAATACATTTTTTCCCAAATGCTTTATTAACTTCTGGTTTACATCATTCATTTCCATTAAATTTTGAGTTACAATTTTTTCCCCATTTTTCCCCTACCCACCACCCCAGAATAACAGTCATACAGTATATTCCCTTAACCAATCTGCTCTCTCCCATCTCTTCTCCAATACCATCTTCGACTTTTCCAGTAGGGCGAGGTGAATCCCCACACCCCAGTGCCTTATCTTCCAATTATATGCAAAATAGTATTAATCATAGTATTTATATATTTTTTAAAAATTTGATTTTAAAAGGAAGATAATCAACTCAGTATATGCTGTACATGTGTAGCTATGCAAAACATTACCATAGTAGATATATTATAAAAGACTATATTTCTCTCCCTCCCATCCCACCTTCCACCTGGTCCACTCCCCACCTTGATCCTGTCTCTTTTCAAAAGTGGGTGCTTCCAACTTCCCTCCCCCCCAGCCCACCCTCCCCTTCACCACCTTCTCCCATCCCCCTCCCCCCCATGCTCCTGTAGGGTGGAACACCATATTTAGTATGCATGTCATTCTCTCCCTAGTCCAAATTCAATGAGAATAAGGTTTTACCTTTTTGCCTTCCTGTTCCTCCCCTCCCCTGCAACAACCTTCCCCTGCCTCCTCTACACAATACAGTTCACCCCATTGTCTCTCCCCATTCCCCCCTCACCACATTACTCTCTCACCTCTTAATCTCACCTTTTAAGTATCATCCCTTCCTATTAAATTCAACTTGTGCCCTCTATCTATATATACCTGAAAACATATATACACACATTCACATATGTATTCATATGCCCATATACCCTTCTTCAACTATTTTCATACTGAGAAAAGTTTCATCAGTTACAGTTGTTTTCCCCTGTAGGAATGTAAATAGTTCAACTTTGATAAGTTCAAAGTTATTTCTTTTCCCTGTTTACCTTCTTAAGTATCTCTTGGTTCTTGTATCTGAATGGCAAATTTTCTATTCAACTCTGGTTTTTTCTTCAAAAATGCTTGAAAGTCCTCTATTCCACTGAATGACCAAATATTCCCCTGAAACATAGTCAGTTTTGCTGGTTAGGTGATTCTTGGTTTTAATCCCAGGTCCTTTGACCTGCGGAATATCATATTCCATGCCCTTTGATCCCTCAATGTAGAAGCTGCCAGATCCTGTGTTATCCTGATTGTGTTTCCACAATATAGAAATTGTTTCTTCCTGGCTGCTTGTAATATTCTCTCCTTGATCTGGGAATTATGGAACCTGGTTACAATATTCCTAGGAGTTTTCTTTTTTGGTATCTTTTTCAGGAGGTGATCAGTGGATTCTTTCAACCTCTATTTTGCCCTCTGTTTCTAAAACATCAGGGCAATTTTCCTTGACAATTTCTTGAAGGATGGTTTCTAGATTCTTTCTTTGATCATTTTTTTCAGATGGTCCAATAATTTTTAGATTGTCTCTCCTGGATCTATTTTCCAGGTCAGTGGTTTTTCCCATAAGCTATTTCACATTACCTTCTATTCTTTCATTTGTTTGGATCTGCTTAATAGCATCTTGGTTTCTAATAAAGTCACTTGCTTCCATTTGCTCCAGTCTAATTCAAAAGGAATGAATCTCCTCAGTGAGCTTTTGAGATTCTTTTTTCCGTCTGGCAAATTTGGCTTTTTAAGGCATTCTTCTCCTCACTTTGTCTTTGAGCCTCTTTTGCCATTTGAGTTAGTCTATTTTTAAGGTGTTATTTTGCTCAGTCAGGCTGTTGACTCTCATTTCATACTTTTCTTGCATCTTTCTCATTTCTCTTCCCAATTTTTCCTCCACTTCTCTTATATGCTCCGTAAGGTCCTCTATGGCCTGTAGTCAGCTCATATTTTCATTTGGGGCTTTTGGAGCAGGAGTTCTGACCTCACAGTCCTCCTCCTGTTCCATGCTTTGATCCTCTTTGCCCCCCAAATAGGAGTCTAATGTTGCATTTTTCTATTTATTTTGTTTCCTTTGCCTAGGCATGTTGCCACTCAATTACTTGACTTTGGGGCTTTTTGCCACAGTAGGACTTTGCTACCAACCAGGGGAACTTCCATCCCAAATGTTGGGGTCTTCTTAACTGCTGGAGGTATTAGTTGGGTGGCCTTTCTGAAGCCTCCACACACTCTGGCTAGCTGGTCACACACCCCAACACCTCTTCCCCAGACTGCAATCCAGATCCAAGAAGGGTAAAGGAAGAGCAATTACCCCCCAGATTGATCCCTGGATCACCCTACAGTTCGCAGACCAAGAGCTGAAGCTGCAATGTGGCAATGTGGCACAAGCTGTGCCTGCTCCTCAGAGACTTCTTGCCCCCAGGGGAAGAAGTTGTGGCATTCTCTCATCAGTCCCAAAGTCCATAGAGCACTGACCTCTCACTTTGTCCTAGGCAGATATCTATGTGTTGATAATTCTGGAAAAGCCACAGCTGCTGGTGTTCTGGTGTCCCTCCAGCCAGCTGCTGGTCTGGCCGCCCTTGGGCTAAAACCGCAACTCATTTGAGCTTGGGCTTGGCTCCCGGAGCACTGAGTTGTTGGCTCCCAAAGAGCTGTGCTGGCTGCTTCTTGCTGGACTGCCGGGCTGCCGAGCTGTCCTCAGTGGGAGGTTAGCTTCTCTGTGTCATTTTGTGGGTTCTGGAGCTCCAGAGGTCGTTTATAGTCCCCCCTTTTACATAATTTTGAAGTGGTGTGGGCTGGAGCTCTGGGGAAGTGCTGTTTCTACTCCACCATCCTGACTCCACCCTCCCAGCATAAATACCTTTTTGAAAAAACATGCAGCATAGTGTACCAAATTAAGCCAGCAATGAAATGGCAAAACTATGGTTTTATTGAATGAATATGGTGAGAATGAAGGTCCTTTATACAAAGTCAGCTTCGGGGAGAGATGTGAGATGTAATGGTTTGGGGATTTGAAGATCTTCCATGCCCCTTGAACTTGCTAACATAGTGAGAAAGGTTGGGGCAAGAGGAAGCAGGAGCCAAGCTAGAGTAAATGAGATAACTGGAAGCATGACAGGGGTAGCAGGAATTCCTTTTTTTGAGCCAGCCAGAATTTCTGCTAAGGACTCCTGATGAAGACTGCCAGGAATGGGAACTACTGGGTCCAGAGATGCTGGGAGCAAGCTTCATGGACACTAAGCAGCTGCATTGAATGAAGAGAGGAGGACCTTTGCCTGAGGTAGCCTATTCTGTTTTGAAGGCTTGAGAATCTGGGTGTTTACTGCATTAACTATGTGTGCCAACTCTATAGCTACTGTGATGGCTTTGACTTTCTGGTTTGGGGACTCAGTTTTCTGGTATTTGAATAAATGTTCTAGCTTTGCTCCCATATAGAGGGCTTGTTATATTGTGTGATTACTAACCATATTAGCATATTTATAGTTACCATAGGTATTGTGAATATTGCATTGTTGTTACATGAGGAGAAAAGCTTATCTCGTTAGACATTGGCAGAAATGATGAGGGAGAGTTCTGTGGACTGAGAGTTCACAATCTTCATACTGTCTATGCCTTCTCACTCTCCCTCACTTCTGATAAACAATTAGCTGCCAAATCTTGTTGTTGTTGTTTTCTAGTTCCACAGCATTTCTTGCATCTGTCTACTTCTCTACACCCACACAATCACTATTGAGTTCCATTTGTTCAATAATACAACTAGTAAAAGCTATAACCAGCAACCAAATTCATATCTTTTGATTCTAAATTTAACACTATGAATCACAGAATGTCAAAATGGGAAAATATTTCAGAGACAATCTAATTCAACCCATATCATATTTGAACAAGAATTCTCTTGATAACATCCTTGAACAATGGTTATGGAACTTCTACTTGTTGATCCTCCAGTAACAGGGAAATTATTGCTACCTAAGGCAATTCATTCTATTTCTAGACAAAAGGAGTGAGGGGGTGGGGGTGAGAAAAGGTTCCTTAAGAATTAGGTTTAGGAGATCCTAGAGGTTTCCAAGATGGGGACCTAAATTCATTGCTTCACCAACTCTATCCATCCCAGTGTACATAGTCCCCATCCCCTTGAACACCTGCAGTCATACAGAAATAAAGGGATGTTCTCTCAGGGGCAGGAATATGGTAGAAGACTGCCCCTGATTCTCAGTCCAGTTCCCAGCCTAGATCCCAGGTTAAAAGGAAGATCTATCATTACTTAGTGCTTCAAAAGCATGACAGGGATTCATCAGTTCACTTCATAGTCATGAAAACCAATGATTAAAGAAGTGGAAGAAAATTACTCTGACTAACCTGGTGAATCCAAGAGAAATGGAGAAAAAGTACCTAGTATTCATGACAGCCATTTCAGGATTCCTAACTTCATAAACATATAGAATCATAATGATTTGGGATTCAATGTCCCTGGGCAATTCCTGTTAATAGATAAAAATGTCTCAGGATAGTCAAGGTTTTATTTGTTATCTGGGAACCACCAACATTCCTCTTGCCCAATCAACCTTGAATCTCTGACCCAGTCTCTTCTGAGCATGGTAGTGATGTATGTGTACTGTAGTAAGCCCACATCTTTTCTAGCTTATAGATGATTCAGGGTTAAGTCCACTCCTCCACTTTGAAAGCAGATGGTCTTTTATCACACTTTAAAAGAGCACCTATTCACTCATGACTTAAGGCTCCTGCTCAGTAGCCCTGTAAATTCATCTAATCCAATATCCGTGGAGATCAAGAGAGTGATGTTGGCAAAGGGAGGCAAATGTAGCCTGTACTGCTACATACAAGTGAACTAACTTGGTTTGTTAGTGAAACTATCTTGGACATGAATGTGGGTTCAGGTTTGACTAAACAAGCTTAATTCCCAGGGCCCAAATGATCATTTTCCTTGAGACAACCATCTGTTGGACTTAAGGTGCTTACCAGAAGACTAAAAGTTGTACTCATAATCTATTCACCTAGCCACCAGCCTAATTCAATACTTCTAATTATTTACCTAGACTACTAGATTAGCCTCTAGTATCCCTGCCTCTAGAGAGGAAGTCTCTAACCTCTCTAGTCCATCTTCTGTGTGGCTGCTAAATTGGTGTTTCTAAAAGGATATGGTCTGACCATATCACTTCCTTAACTGAGAAGCTTTCATGACTTTATATTCCCTCTAAGATAGGATCTTCAGAATGTTATCATAATCTTATCATTTCAGAATGATTTTACAATACTTCCATTTCTATACTCCATGCTCCAAACTGGTTTATTTCTCTGAACATGACATTCTGTCTCTCCCACCTTTGTGCATTTGGACAGATTTTCTGTCTCTCATGCCTGGAGTGCTCTCCTTACTTCTTCCATCTCTGAGAATTTCAAGCTTTATTCAAGGCTTAACTCAAATATTACCTTCTACATTTCCTCATCTCCCCACCATATGTTATTACTTAATTCCCTCAAGGTACTAGGAAGTATTTGAGGTCAGATTTGAACTCACTTCCCTCCCTCCAAGCCTGCCCTCCCTTACATCATCTCCCCTCTCATCCTCTTCCCCCTTACTCTCCTGTAGGGTGAGAAACCCTATTTAGTGTGTATGTCATTCCTTCCCTAAGCCAAATTCAGTGAGAATAAGGTTGACCCCTTCCTTTTAGCCTTCCTGTTCTTCCCCTCCATTGTAACCATTTTCCTTTGCCTCTTCTATATGAGATAGTTTACCCCATTCTGTCTCTCCCCATCTCCTCTCATTTTGTTCCTCTCTCACCTCTTAATTTCATCTTTTAAGTATCATCCTTTCCTATTAAATTGGTACTGTGCCCTCTATGTATACCTGTAAACATATATACACATTTACATATGTATTCATATGCCCATATATGATACTATATAGACATATATATTATGTATATGAAAATATATATATATTCCCTTCAACTATTCTCATACTGAGAAAAGTTTCATCAGTTACAATGATCATTTTCCATGTAGGAATGTAAATAGTTCAACTTTGATATGTTGCTTATGATTTCTTATGGTCGGTTAACTTCTCTGTGTCATTTTGTGGGTTCTGTAGCTCCAAAGTTTCTTCAGAGTCACCTTTTACATGAATTGGGGGAGGTGAGAGCCAGAGCCCCACCAGGGAAGTCCTGTTTCTACTCTGCTATCTTGACATCTCCCCCTATTTTCTTCTTTAAAAAAACTTTGAAAATAAAAATGCAATTGAACTTAAAAAAAAAGATACTCATTCTCACAGAGTTTAGAATCTAGCTAGAGAGATATGACAGACAAATACCTACAGTACAAAAAAAATACATATTGAGTTGTCAGCATCAATTTGAATTTTGGGGGGGAAAAACTATGCTTCTGCTCTCCTATTGCTCTTGTTCAGTCATTTTTCACTCATGAATGAATCTTCATGACCCCACTTGAGGTTCTCTTGGCAAAGATACTAGAGTGGCTTGCCATTTCCTTCTCCAACTCATTTTACAGATGAGGAAACTGAGGCAAACAAAGTTAAGTGACTTGCTCAGGGTCATATAGCTAGTAAATTGCTAAGGCCAGATCTCAACTCAGGTTTCCCAATTCCAGGCCCACTGACCTATCCACTGAGCCACCTAGATGATTCCTTGGTAAATAGCACACTGTTAATAAATTCTCTTTGAATTAAAGAAATAGAGTCCACCTTTCCTGAGAAAGTGGGAGGTATGGAAGAACCTATAACAATAAGGGAAAAGGAAACTTATATACTAAGATTTATACCTGAAATTCTTATAGTGTTAATACTTCTAGTAACAAAATTTATGGCTCATAAATTTCTACCATCATGAAATTCCCTCATAATTATGAGAGGTATCACTTTCAGCACTTAGAACAGTGCCTTAATGAATGTTTAAGACTGCTACTGACTGTACCAAATTGGGATGTGGTGTCCATGTCACTCTGGCCTGTATAGGGACAACCAAATTTGCTTCACTCATTTCCTTTGGAGTTTTTTTTTTTCTTTTGCTACCCACAACTGGAGAATTGTATACTGCCTGTTTGTCATTTTTCAGGGATGGGGGAGTGAAGGATAGTTATATTTTTGTTCAGACCAACTGTCTTCTTTGCCAAAAAGAGGTATCCTTACCAGAGACCCTACCTAAACTATTTCTAAGCCTTACTCCCCCACAAAAATACATTCTTTTGCTTCTATAAAAATCTTAAAAGCAAGCCTCATTTTTTCTTTGTAGAGCAGCAGACACTGATCATGTGACAGCATTCTATCACTGACAATTCTATTATATAAAGTGACTGGCACAGATAGAATCACTTCATCTGATAGATGCTGGCACAGTAGAATGATAGCTGCTTCTCAGTTACTGGCATTTCATATTCTTATTGGCTTAGATAAGACCTCCTCTGCACTTTACCCAATCAGAGGTCCTCTTAACTCTAAAAGGAGCATTACAAAAAAAACCTGAACTGTACCTTTTTAAAGCTACTTATTCTAAAGGACTAATGGTTTCTTCACCACCACCCCCTTCATTCTAAGGGCTGATGGTTTCTTCACCACCCCCCTTAGCTTGAATGATTATTCATTTGGTTTCACTAAAAAGACCCATTTGATGCATCTCTAGAATGTAAGGTGGTGATTTTTTCTCATATTTCTTTCTCTGGTTGTAGAGATAGTTTCAGGTAGAATATCCTAGTGCCTGAGCTATTCTTTTGGAAATGGCATTAATTCTTTCAAAGCACAAAGCTATTAAGAAATGGAAAATCTATCTTTGATCAGTCTCAATGATATTTCAGGGTTCTAGTTTTCTGGTTACATATAGTAGCTTTTTCTTCCTATTCTCAAAATTACATAAAACTACAATTTTACTCAAGTGGACAGAAATAAACATAATTAATTTTCTGTTTCTATGACTCATCTAAGTGTTTCAAAGTACTAAACATTATTATAACTGTAAGTTCATTTGTAACTCAGTAATTGAAGGGGTAGTTATATATAAACAGACATAGTTAAGAACACTTTTGAGTTGTTTCTACACATTCTTTTTTAGATTGTTAGCTACTCAAGGAAAGCTAATCTCCATTATATGAAACCTTTCCAGGGCTTAAACCAGTGAAAAGTGGGTTCATACGCATGCAAAATGGACATCCATCTACATGTGTGTATGTGTACATTTATGTATATATATGTACATACATATAGGAACTAATATATGCACACACATGACTATAAATCTGTACATGTACGTGCATTATATGCATAGGATATACACTGTGTGTACACACATGTGTATGTGTTCATATATTTTGTTCATATATTGTACTGCAGCATGCACTTACCATACACATATTTACTGCACCATGTGCATACACACATGTGTGCATGTGTGTGGATTGTGCACATACATCATGTGTGTGCATGTACATGAGTGTTAGAAAGGGAATTTGAAACTAAGTCCTCTGATTGCAAAATATATATTCTTCATTGTGTTGTACTGTCTGCTTCATGCATTTGTACCATTTGTTCCTTCTAGTAATGTAGGTTACACCCTGTCCAACCTTGCAGATTTTGTACATATTCTTCTCTACATTTCTATATCCTCTCCAAAGACCCATCTCACTCCCTGTGGCCTTCTGAAAGATGCCTCCTCTCTGAATGGATATCAATGGAGAGCTTAGGTTGTTCACTGATTATCCCTTGTTTTCTCTATATGCTTAGATCACCCCAATAACATACTTTTGTGCCATATTTTCTTTATAATTCTGTGGTAATGTGTTACAAGCTACTCAGGCCTAGAATGCTCCTTTCTGTTTCCCTTTAACTGATATGCAGCTTAATTTTTTTAGAATGTTCTATCCTATACATTAAGGCCATTAAACATCATTCAAAGAATAACTGACCTTTGTTTTTAGAAACACCTTGCAATCACTAAAAGCATTGAGGGCAGCCCAGTCTTTTCTTTTAATTGTCCAATTTTAGGTCTAGTGCATGTCAATCTGCTATGTTTGTTCAAGATATATATGCTGCTTGACCAAATCTATGGATTGTCTATCCCATCATATGGGCAAAATTAATATCCTTATTCTTGTTATTAATTTTCTTCAGTAGGAGATATTTCAGGAGGATAAGGAAAAATGCCTATGTGGTATGACTTAATGGATAATGGAAAATGACCTCAATCCAAAAATAGTGAAGAAAATTCAAACCCCAACCTTGTCTCTTTCTGTCTGAGCAATCTCTACGGTCCTCAGTTGACTCCTCTGTAAAATGAAGAGGTTGAAATTAATGACTGCTAAGATCACTTCCAGCTCTAAATTGTTGATCTTAAGTTCCTTTCCAGATCTAAATTCTTTCTTCCTAGGGATTTCAATGCCTAAGATTCCACCAATAGGATTTGAAAGAATAATAAAATTTGAGAGCTGGGAGAGACCTCAGAGCATCTTTTTGAAAAGTAAATCCTATACAAAATCCCCAAGCAATGGTCATGATACCTTGATATTCTCAGGACAAGAGACACCTATAATATATCTATATTACAAAGAAATGAAAAATTGCATTTCACTGATAAAATTTCTGCATGGAAAGTAACCATCAGGAAGTATAAAAGACTCTAAAGAATTAAATTTTTAAAAAGCAAAGGAAAACAATTCCAATGAATAGAAGAAGGAAATGGGAGTGATCTGAAGAAATATCAGCATATGCACACAAAACTGACCATCCAGAGAAGACAGCAGAATAAAAGACATTTGTAGAAGATGGAAAATGTGGCAGATAGGAGATGATAAATATAAAAGCTTTGTACACTTGTATAAAAATAGCATCGGGAGTGCTAAAGCTCAGGATGAACTGAGGCTGGGAAAAGAAGCAACGGAATGAAAAAAACAATGAAATTGCTATTGCTGTTTCCTTCATTTTATTTTGTTTTTACCTATACTGTGGGAAAGAAAATAACAGAAGGATTAGAACTTCAATTTGGGATGGACAGGATGATAAAAACTGACAAAAGACAAAAGGCCCAATTCTAAATTCATTTCTCTTTTCTTTGCAGAGAATAATAACCTTTGCATTCAAAAGCATAAAGGAAAAATGGCTGACAGGGAATTGATACCTAAGATAAGTTGAGATAGTAGATTGCATATGGTTGTCCTTGAAGAATTCAATCATCTAGTCCAAATGAATGACATCCTTAGGTGGTGTGGATAATCAAAGAAGTATCACAGGAAGAGAGAATGACAAATGTCCTCATTTTCAGGGGAAAAAAATAAAGAGAAATATTTTCAAATTAAAGACCAATGACTTCAATTCCTGGGAAAATTATAGGTAAGATTGTTAAAGAGAGAATTAATGAATCCATACAAGAAGTAGTAGTTGATTTAAAAGAGCTAATATGGCTTATCATGGTTAGATCATACCTTTTGTTATTGTTGTTTTTCAGTCCTTTCAGTTATATCTGATTTTATGTGACCTCATTTGGGATTTTCTTGGCAAAACTACTGGTGTGACTTGCTATGTTCTTCTCCAGCTCATTTTACAGATGAGGAAACTGAGCAAATAGGGACGATTAACTTGCCCAGGATCATACAGATAGTTAGTCAGTGTCTGAGACCAGATTTGAATTTAGGTCTTCCTGACTCCAGACCTGGTGTTCTATCCAACATGTTACTTAGCTACCCCTGGTCATGCCTAATTAATCTAATTTCCTTTTATTTTTACAGAACTACTGAATTTGTTTATCAAGGAACACTATGTGCATAATTTATATAGATTTTAGCAAATCAGTGGATAAAGATGGAGAGGTACTCACTGGAAAATACTATAAAATTAGATGGATTCAAAACTATTTGAATGACTGGAATTAAAGAGTAGTTCAGTGTCAACTTGGTTCAGGAGGTGTCTTAAGTATTTCCCCACTAATCTAAAAAGGAAAAAAAAAGAATTGCATATTATTTAACATTTTTATCAGTGCCCTATAAAGACATAGACAACAAGTTTAAATTTGCTGACAGGCCAGAGTATTAGGATGAATCTAATCAGATGAAATTCAGTAGAGATCCAATCTTTGCTTCCTTGCTTAGGCTAACACCAAAATTGACCTCAAGTCTCCTTGACTCCAAGACCAGTGCTCTTTCTACTGTATCAGCTAGCTACCTCTGTGGGTTCTCAAGTAAACTGATCATTACAAGTCAGCAGTAGAATATAACAACTGAAAATGATCATAAGATCATATAATCTTAGGCAACGTAAAGAGTCATAATTTACAGGGATATGGTGACAGTTTTTCACACTACTCTTCCCAATTCAAACTATACATGCAACATTGTGTTCAGTTCCTAGAACTTCTGTTTAAGGAGGATATTAATAATCTAGAAAGTGTACAGAAAAAGATAACTAGGATGGTGAAGAACATTGAGTCTAAGTTCCCCAATGGAATATTTCTATCTAATAATAATAATATTGACCATGATGATAATGATGACAGCAAATTGATATTTATTTAGCACCTTAAGGTTTATAAACTTCTTTACATATGCTATGCCACTTGAACTCTTCATTGTGGAGAGGAGATAAATCAGAGGGCATGTGATAGCTATATTCAAGTATTTTAAGGTTGGGCTCTAAATTTGTGATCTTATGATTTGATTTTTGTATCTCCTCATCCAATTCATCATTATTTTTGGATGGTCTGTATTCCATTTTCACCACTGTTATTTTTATTACTCCCTTCTGACCTGACTGATCCTCATTCAAATATTCTATAGCATATTTTTCTTGTTATGATTCATGAACTTCCTTGTGGTAGTACAAGCCTTTTTCCTAACCCATTTCCTTTGAAGAAAGTATACCTTACCATAAAATTCCATTAATAATAACACGTATACCTTTCTTCTCTCTCTGGACTCCTTCTCAATTGTCACATTGCCACTTTGAAGAAACCTCTGCCTGAAATGTCCCACTCCTTACTGGTGACAATCACTTCAAGGAGGACTCCAATAATTCTTCACCTCATTCACACTTGGGCTCTCTCTCCAGATGACTTTTCTTTCTCCTCACTTGCCAAATTCCCCCCTTTCTATCTTGCCTCCACTAAAAAATAAGTTTCTTGAGGGGAGGGACTATATTATTTTCTTGCATTTGAATCCTTTAGCATTGTACCTGACCCATATTAAGAACTTAGTAAGTACTCTATCTGTCTCACTCCACTTCATATCTACTGCCCTTGTTTTCAACTCCAGGTAGCAGAATGCCCCAGCCTTGATTGATGCCACTTCCCTCAGTCTCCTCTCTCCTCTCATTGGAGGGCTGGAGGCTGGAGTATGAAATTCCTCCCCATGCCTTCCTAAATAGCAGGCAGAAACTGAACTGTCAGCTCACTCTGCTTTGCATTGCTACTGAGTGTGGTTTCAATTCCACAGAATAAGATGTCTTTGAACTGGGTACATTCTGTTGTCTCCCTACCCCACCCATTCTGATTTTCTGCCTCCTTTTGTGTGTTGTCTTACCCATTAGATTGTAAGCTCTTTGAAGAGAAGGACTGTATTTTCATTAATTGAATCTTTAGTACTTTTCATTAGGAATGTTTGAAAAACTTGTATTTCATTAAATGTCCATTTTTTTCTCTATTGCATTATACTTGTTAGGGCCCGCCTTTCAGGGCTGACATCAAACTCACCTCTCCAGCCACCTCTATGGCACTACAATTGCCTTCCACAATTCCTGTCACTGCTACGACCTAGCTTGCCTCCACAAACCCTTCTCCAGCTGCCCCTACAGTCTGGTCACTCTGCTATGACCGGGGTTCATACTGCTTCTACAACCCTTTCTCCAGCTGCCACCACAGCTCTAGTCACTCTGGTAGCCCCTAAGACCCGGGTTCGCCCCCACAAACCCCTCAGGGGAGCTTGCTCCTCCAAGAACAGACAAAGGAATTCTGACACCAAGATGTTAAGTATCTTGCCATTTAATCTCTTTCTCATTTACAATCACCTCATCTCTCTCTCCTCTCCCTTTCACCTTGCCTCCCTCCTTTTAGCTCCTTTCCCCTCCCCCAACTCTCTTCTCCCATGTGCCTCAGCAGTAACAAGCTTCTCATAGCAGGGGAGTGCTCCCCTGTTAGCAGCGCATACTCAATACCCCAAAATCACAGGGGAGAATACACGCCCAGGTGCCTCTTGAACCCTGCTTGAGTTGCTCTGTCCTTTGCCTGAGATTTCCGCGGGTTCTCAGAGTTCGGGTAGAGTCTTAAAGGGCCCTGACAATACTCAGTTTTCCTGGGTAGGCTATATTTGGTTGCTATCTTAGTTCTTTTGTCTTCTGGAATACCATATTCCAATTCCTTTTATTGTGGTAGATACTAAATTTCCTGTGATCATGATGTGTTATTCCATGGTATTTGTTTTGTTTTGTTTTGCTTTTCTCTTTTTTTTGGGGGGGGGGGGCAATTGGGGTTAAGTGATTTGCCCAAGGTCACATGGCTAGATTTTGTGTTGTGTTGGAGGCCAGATTTGAACTCAGGTCCTCCTGACTCTAGGGCTGGTGCTCTATTCACTGTGCCACCTAGCTGCTCCAGTGGTATTTGAATTATTTCTTTCTGCTTGTAGTATTTTCTCCTGGCCCTGGGAGCTCTAGAATTTAGCTTTAATATTTTTAGAAGATTCATTTTGGGATCCCTTTTGAGAGGTAATTGGTGAATTCATTCAATGTCACTTTGGCATCTAGTTCTTCTATATCTAGGCAATTTTCTTTTATAATTTCTTGAAATATGATGTTTTGGATCTTTTTAAAAACCATAGGTATTATGCAATCCAATGATCCCTATACTGTCTCTACTTGACTTCTTTCCCAGTTGAGTTGTTTTTCTGATAAGATATTTCACATTTTCTTTTATTTTTTTCAGTCTTTTAAACTTGTTTTACTATTTCTTGGGGAGGTGGGGAATTGAGCATTTCAGTTGAAGTCTCACATCCTAAGCCTTCAAACAACTTAAAAAAGCCTACAACTCTTCAAATCAATTTCCAATAACAATAGCAACAGTAACAACAAAAAACAAAAGTCACAGTATCTCTTGTTCTACCCTAAGACAACTTGAGAAGAGTGAGATACCCACACTGGGGTGGGGGATGACTGTAAGTAAACATGGAGGAAGTTGTACTACCTGTGGGGTCTGGAGGCTGTGGCAGCAGAAGCAGTGGTTATGGGACTCAGAGATGAAGCCAGCAATTGCAGCATCAGTAGCATCAATATGGGTGGCACCAAGAATGCTCAGCACCTAAGGGGACTAAATATCTGATCAAAAATCTTTAAGGGACTATAGTGCTAACACTAGGTGCAAAACCAGGTACCATTTGATAGTTCTTTCACCCACTACCCAGTTTTAGGCCATGGTTCCAGGGTAAAAAGGAATTATTATGCTCTGCAGTCACAAGGGAGCAGAGAACTGACCATAGTAAGGACTACAGCACAGAGCAGGAAGATAGTGACCAGAACTCTCCCTGTATATCACCATTTTGGAAGCACCAGCAACCTACACTTCCCCATATTATGAATTGAAGTTCACTCTAGACCATCCATTACATCACTTACATTTTTCATGGACCACCCAAAATCCTTTGGCATGTGTAATAATAATGAAATTTTAAACCCCCCTGCATTTACTTGGTTTTTGGGTTGAGTGTTGAAACTGAGAGCTTGTGAATCCCACTTGTGGGATGGATTTGTTCATTTAAAAAGAGAGGGCAGAACTGGGAGGAGGTGGTGCTGTGGATTTAGAGAAGGCCCAAGAAGAGAGAGGCAGAAGAACTTTTGGGAGCAGCATTGTGGAGGATTGCTGAGGGCCAATTGGAGCCGCCTAGGACTTTTGAGACCTGCCACCTCGAGCTGCCAAGGACTGAGGAGACATGAGTGTGATACTGGTATTTTGTCTGTCTGTTTTGATGTTGTGTTGCCACATTCACACACTGGTGAAGGACAGTGCTGAGGTCCTGGAACCTTGCTGTTGGTTCAGAAGTCCTGAAGAAGAATTTTCTTGTTGTATGTTTACAGAAGCCCTGGAAAAGGGTCTTGCTAATGTTTTCAAGGTTTCTGAGACTGTTTCGGGTAGAGAATGAATTGATGAGGACATCGTCAATGTATTTTGTGGCTTTGTTAAGTTTGTCTCCCCAGGAACAGAGATTGCTGAGAACTTGCCTAGGGTCAAAATGAAGGAAAGACCTCTCTTTGGGTATTGAATGCTGTGATGATATCTTAACCTTGCTATAGATCATGGGTAGATGGCCTTTGTACTCTCCACTGCCCCTTTTGAGAAGGTGCTTGGCATTAACTGAAGATAATTGTAATTTAGTTGTGATCCAGGGGTGGGAAACTTGACTTTTTTGTGCTCTGTGATTGAACAAATGAATATGCTTTGTTTATCATTGGAAACTAATCTTAATCTCCATTTGAGAAGAGACTTTGTGATTGACTAAATGAATGTACTGCCCAGGGGTAGAATAGTACTCAGAAATTATTGAATCACACTTGGTGAATGCTGTATCTTGATTTTCTCTGTTCTGTGAATGTTTTGCCTTAATTTGTCCCTGAATAAAATGGAGGGTTACTATACTGGTATTCTGAACCTTGGAAGTTGCTTATCCTTGGCATTACAGCATGCCTATGGCCCATGGGTCATAGGTTACACGGACCTGTTCTAAGCAAATATCCTCTCAGAGGTACAGAGTCCAACTCTAACATAAAATCCAAAATTAAGAAATTGACTGAAAAAAATTACCAAAAATGGCAAAAATGACCAAGCCAATGAAGTTTATTGAGAAAAGGAAGGATATGGTCAGAACATTGCCTTAATAATACAAAATGTTATCAAAATAATTGGAAAAACATCAGTTGCTCATGGGTAGGCTGAGCTAATGTAATAAAAATTACAATTCTACCTAAATTAATTTACTTATTCAGTGCCATACCAATCAAACTACCATAAATTAATTCATAGAGCTAGAAAAAATAATAACAAAATTCATCTGGAACAACAAAAGGTCCAGAATATCAAAGGAATTAATGAAAAGAAATGCTAGGGTAAGCGGCCTACTCATACCAGAACTTAAACTGTATTATAAAGCAGCAATCATCAAAACTACTTGGTACTGGTTAAGAAATAAAGTGGTGGATCAGTGGATTAAGTTAGGTAAATAAGGGACAGTATTCAATGACTTTAGTAATCTATTATTTGATAAACAGAAAGACTCCTGCTTCTGGGATAAGAAATCACTATTTGATAAAAACTGCTGGGAAAACCAGAAAATCATATGGCAGAAACTGGGCATAGACTAATATCTGACACTGTATACCAAAATAAAGCCAAAATGGGTATTTGATATAGATATAAAGGCTGATACTATAAGCAAATTAGGAGAGCAAGGAATGGTTTATCTATCAGATTTATGGAGAGTGGAAGAATTTATAACCAAATAAGACATAGAGAACATTATGCAAAGCAAAATGGATGTTTGATTACATTAAATTGAAAAGTTTATGCACAAAGTCAATGCAATGAAGATTAAGAGGGAAGCAAAAATTTGGGAAACAATTTTTACAACTAGTGTCTCTGATAAAGGCCTCATTTCTACAATATATAGAGAACTGAGTCAAATTTATAAGAATATGGGCCATTTCCTAATTGATAAAAGGTCAAAGGATATGAACAGGCAGTTTTCAGAGGAAGAATTTAAAGTTATCTACAGTCAATATGAAAAAATGCTCTAAATCACCATTGATTGGAGAGGTGCAAATAAAAAACTCTGAGATACCACATCATGCCTATCAGATTGGCTAACACAACAAAACAGGAAAATGATAAATGTTGGAGAAGATGTGGAAAAATTGGAACACTAATTCATTGTTGGTGGAGTTGTGAACTGACCCAACCATTCTGGAGAGGAATTTGGAACTATGTCCAAAGGACCATAAAAATGTGCAACACCTTAAAAAATAGACTGACTCAAATGGCAAAGGAGGCCCAAAAGGGCAACGAGGAGAAGAATGCCTTAAAAAGTCAAATTTGCCAGATGGAAAAAGAATCTCAAAAGTTCACTGAGGAGATTCATTCCTTCAGAGTTAGACTGGAGCAAATGGAAGCTAATGACTTTATGAGAAATCAAGATGCTGTTAAGCAGATCCAAACAAATGAAAGATTAGAAGGCAATGTGAAATATCTCATGGGAAAAAACACTGACCTGGAAAATAGATCCAGGAGAGACAATTTAAAAATTATTGGACTACCTGAAAGCCATGATCAAAGAAAGAACCTAGAAATGACCCTTCAAGAAATTCTCAAGGAAAATTGCCCTGATGTTTTAGATCCAGAGGGCAAAATAGAGGTTGAAAGAATCCACAGATCACCTCCTGAAAAAGATCCCCAAAAGAAAACTCCCAGGTTCCAGAATCCCCAGATCAAGGAGAAAATACTACAAGCAGCCAGGAAGAAACAATTTCAATATTGTGGAAACACAATCAGAATAGCCCAGGACCTGGCAGCTTCTACACTGAGGGATCGAAGGGCATGGAATATGATATTCCAGAGGGCAAAAGAACTGAGAATGAACCCAAGGGTCACCTACCCAGCAAAACTGAGTATTTTGTTTCAGGGGAAAATATGGTCATTCAGTGGAATAGAGGACTTTCAAGCATTCTTGAGGAAAAAACCAGAATTGAATAGAAAATTTGACATCCAGACACAAGAAGCAAGAGATGCCTGAGAAGGTGATCAGGGAAAAGAAATCAAAAGGAACTTATCAAAGTTGAACTATTTACATTCCTATATGGAAAAGCAATAACTGTGACTGATGATATCTTTCTCACTATGAAAATAATGGAAGGGTGTGTGGTCATATGAATACATATGTGAATGTGTGTGTATATGGATAGAGGGCATAGGTTGAATTTGTTGGGAAGGGAGAATACTCAAGGGATGAAATTATGAGGTGAGAGAGGAAAGTGGCAAGAGGAGATGGGGAGAGACAGGGTAGGGTAAACTATCTCATGTAGAAGAAGCAAGGGGAAGTGGTTGCAAGGGAGGGGGAGAATAGGAAGGGGAAAAAAAGGCAAATCCACATTCTCATTGAATTTGGTTCAGGGAGAGAATGACATACATACTAAATGGGATATCTCAACCTGCAGCAGAATAGGGGGAAGGGGGATGAGAGGAGGGATGATGGATGGGAGAGCATCCTTGGGGGGAGGGGAGGTTGGAAGTACCCACTATAGAAGAGGGACAGGATCATGTAGGGAATGGACCAGGTGGGGGGTGGGATGAGTGGGAGGGAATTATAAGCAGCCTTGTACAATATATCTACTATGATAATGTTTTGCATAGCTAGACATGTACAACATATACTGAATTACTTATCTCCCAAGAGGGAATGGGTGACAAGGGAGGAAGGAAATGGATCTGAAATTCGAGATCTTAAGATTAAATGTTTCAAATATATATAAATAGTATTATTAATACTCTTTTGCTTATAATTGGAAGATAAGATGTGCAGGCACTGGGACAAAAAGATTCACCTTCCTCTAATGGAAAAGTCATAGGGGGTATGGGAGAAGGTATGGGAGAGAGCAGATTGGAGGAAGCGATATCTTGTGGGACTGCTATTCTGGGAGGTTGGGTAGGGGAATAACGCGGGGAAAATGATTGTAACACAAAATCTGGTGGAAATGAATGATGTAAAACAGAAGTTAATAAAGCATTTGTTTAAAAAAAAAAGTAAAAAAAAAATGTGCAATACCCTTTGGCCCAAAAATACAACTTCTAGGGCTGTATCCTAAAGAGATCATAAAAACAGAAAAGAACCCACAAGTGCAAAAATATTTATAGCAGCTCTTTTTGTGGTTGTCTAGAACTGGAAATTGAGGGGATGCCCATCAATTGGGACTAAACAAGTTATGGTATATGAATGTAATGGAATGCTATTGTGCTATAAAAATGAGGAACAGGCAGACTTCAGAAAAACCTGAAAAACTTATATGAATTGCTGCAGAGTGAAGTGAGCAGAACCAAGGAAACATTGTATACAGTAACAGTCACAATGTGCCATGACTGACTTTGATAGACTTAGCACTTCTCAGAAAAGCAGTGATCTCAGGATCTAAAACAATTACAAAGGACTCATGATGGAAAATGCCATCCATGTCCAGAGAAAGAATTATGGATTCTGAATGCAGAGTAAAGCCAACTATTTTATTGTTTGGTTTTATTTTATTTTGTTTCTTTCTCCATTCATTATAATTCTTCCATACAGCATGACTAATATGAAAATATGTTTAATAGAAATGTATATGTAGAGTCTATATCAGATTGCATGCAGTCTTGGGAAGGGGAGAAAGCTTAAAACTTATGAAAGTGTATGTTGAAAACTAAAATAAATTAACTAAAATTAAAACAGACACGCACAAAGAATGTAAAACGTTCCTCTAAAATTTTAACAATGTCACAGAAGTGGAAAAGTACAAAGCTTAAATATTATTACTGATGGGTTTGACTCTGAATTAGCTGACAAGTAACTTGCTAATATATTAACCGTGACACCTTATCTTTTGTACTACCATCTGTGTCATCTTCTATCTTGAAGGTTAAAATTCCCTCCTCCCTCCCAAAAAGTAAAAAAGCTGAGTAAATAATTAACTATTTTGTCTGAATTGTTTATGCTTTTGAAATACAAACCAAGAGAAAATCTTCTGGTTTTGTTTTAAAACATAAATCCTGAAATTTGTTTTGAGGATTATTGTTATTTTTGCCATTATCATCATTTTCTTGGCATTTTCTTAGCAAAATTTATCTACAGCCACAGAGTGGGAGGTAAACTCGACATTTAACATCCATATGGCATCATCTGTGCTCTGGTTATAACTTGGTTACTTTCAATGGGGAAATCCTTTAAAAATGAAGTGATAGTTATCTTAAAGATACATTTATATTCCTCTTTCTTTGGTATTGTACCAAAATTGTCAGGCTTTAACTTTAAATCCATAGAGAATATCACTTTGCTCTTAGTCTGGATATAGATAGCCTCAGCTTAAGTAAAAATATGTAATCAAAATGTTTTTGCAAGAGCACCATCCTCCTTCCATGCATGAAAATGTTAACTACAAATTTAAAAATATGTTTGGCTTTTTAAGGTGAATTGAAATTTAAGTCTATATACCTGTATACATTTAAAGATTATTTTAACATAGTTTTTCTCTCATATATCATACATACAACACACATGTACACATATAAATATATACACACATGTGTGGGTGTGGGTGTGATTGTTAGGCAGTGCAGCTTAATGGATAGAGAACTTGCCTCAGAACCTTAGGACTATTTGGGTTAAATACAGCCTTAGACACATATTGACTATAATTTTTGCTTCCTTCTCTCTGGCTGGCTTACCTGACTTCCTTCAAGTCTCATTTAAAGTTCTAGTTTCTTCAAGAAGTCTTTCCTAGAATTCTTCAACCTCACTACCTTCCTTCTGAGACCACCCCCAATCTATTCTATATCTATCTATCTATCTATCTATCTATCTATCTATCTATCTATAGATAGATAGATAGATAGATATCTTTTGTACCTAGTTACTTGCATTTTGTCTTTTCCACTAGACTAAGAGGAGAAATTTTTATTTTGCCTTTCTTTATGTATGCAATATTCAGCATAGTGCCTCGAACATAGGAGACACTAAATAAATGTTTGTTGACTAACTTATTATGTGACTTTTAGGTAAAGTCACTTAATCTCTCAATGTTCTAGGTAACTCTCTAAGACAATTCCTTGTAGAGAATGTGCTAACCATATTGGCTAGGGAGAGTATCCTCACTCCGGGGTTTCCTGGTGCTAATGAAATAGCAGGTCTAGACGCTATGTTACATATATCTTTACCTTTCTCTGTTATGAAGACTCAGAGAAAAGACCAATATTGCAGAATATTACTGTTTTGGGGGCAAAACTAAAATATTTTGACCTATTTGATCTGGGCTAGGCCCTGGATACATTTTTTTTCTTTTCATGAAAGGAAGAAAAGTTTCAAGATATTAAACTTTTTTTTTAACATAGAGCTCAAATGTTTTGGTAAATAATCCATGTCCCAAACAAACCACGAACTTTTAATACAGATTGCTTTCATTTGCATGAAAGAATGAAGAGCATTTCAAAATGCAAATTTGTTTTTCAAAAGGATAGAATCATGAATTGTTTTCAGGCTGTAGTTCTCATTTTCAACACCCACAAACCTTAGACTCTTCTCACTCAGACTCCCATAATAAAACATAAGGATAAAGATTTAGCTTTAAACCTCTTGTTATTCCTTTTCTCCTGATTTCCTATCTATCAGTGATTCCTCTGAGCTTCACAAACAATTGTCTTAAAGGTAGTCAAATCTGTCTTGCCAAAGTCGTGTTCTATTTTTTTTTTTTGCTTTCAAAATCATTTTAATGGTTCTTTTTCTAACCCCTAAATAAGCTTTTGTAAAATAATTCCATTCTTCTCTCACTGTTGCCTTTTGTTTGCTTTAGCTAAATGCATATTTCAGACAAAAAAGACACCCATAGGAAAACTAATACCAAAATCAGAATTTCACCAAGTCTTAGCTCATCTCCAAGGACTTTTATTCCAGTTATATTTCTTCTTGTCCTTCCTGGAATATCACAGCATAGAAGTTGTCTATTCAAAGAGACCAAAAAAAAAATTATCCTGATAGGTAGAAGGGGTGGAGTACTGATGTAATGGTGTCATATATTAGCTTGAATTAAACCATTATGCTTCCACTTATTATTCAAACATGATACTTTTAGTGGTTTGGTTTTCTTCCTAACAAATTCACTCAGGCTGCTCTGA
Organism: Gymnobelideus leadbeateri; assembly: GCA_011680675.1. NCBI lineage: Eukaryota > Metazoa > Chordata > Mammalia > Diprotodontia > Petauridae > Gymnobelideus > Gymnobelideus leadbeateri. The sequence goes on from WOXC01005076.1 coordinate 50,909, forward strand.
TTTGTATGTAGTACAGGAGAGGAAGATCAAAGGCCAAATGAAGACTGTATGTTAGATCTCTAAGTTGGATTGCACAGCTTGTCCTAAAGATGCCACTGGGGCCCTTCACATCTAGTATTAGTCTGGAAATCTGTCTTTCTGGATCTCTTCTCTGAATTAAAGACCAAAAGAGAATTTAGAATCAGTGCTATCACACCTGTGGTATGAATGACATCTTTCTTTTATGCATGCTGTGACCAGCAGGGGACCTGCCTCCTGTTCCCAGCCAGTTCCATACGCCAGTCTGCCTGTTAGTGCAACTATGACACATGTCTGATACAGTATATCAGTGACATTGGGTATAAGAAGAAAGGGTATTTTGTGTGCTACAGAAGGCAGAAAGAAATTACTAACATGAGCAGAATAGAAGAGGGACTTGCCTATGCAAAATTTCCTTTGAAAATGAAGACTTGGTTGATTCTGGAATTTCCCAAGGCCAATTTCCAACTGTGCCAACTAGTAAAGATGATGTTTCATATCTTTATTTTTGACTTAAAATTAATTTTAACATGTATTTTCATAGGAATTAATTAATATGCAATGGGCTTTCCACAAAGCAATCCCTACATGCCTATGTTGACAAATAGCAACTGAAAACTGTTTACAATGTTAGGTGCCTTGGAGGACTCAGAGGCATAGTATTTGTACCCAAGGAGCTTCTAAGAGTTGGTGAATAAACTCAATATATGGTAAAAAAAAATCTAGCAGCATATAAACCCAACTGAGAAGGGTCAATTGCAAATTCTGTGTCAGTTCAAAGGAGTAGGGATTCAATTTATGAAACTGGGGGAAGCTAGGTGGCATAGTGAACAGATAACTGGCCCTGGAGTCAGGAGGAACTGAGTTCAAGTCCAGTCTCAGACACTTGATACTTATTAGCTGTGTGACCTTGGGCAAGTCACTTGACACCAATTGCATTGCCTTCCCCCCTCCAAAAAAAAAAAAAAATACAGAACTGTCCTTAAAAGGAAATTGATCTTCCCTTTAAAGGGGAGAGAAGAATTTTAGGGGATGGGGGAAATTCAAGGTCATACAGGTGGGGATATGGACTAATATTACTCAAGAGTTAGTAGGTTGGGACAGGTAGGTGGCACAATGAGTAAGAGTGCAGGTCTAGGTGTTGGGAGGACACGGGATCGGTTCCGGCGTCAGAAAATTAGCACCCACACATAAATAAATAACTAGCCATGTAACCCTGAGCAAGTTACTTAACACCAATTGCTTAGGAAAAAAAGTTAGTGGGTTAAGATTCTGAGAACTTGCCTAATTGGAGTAGAAGGCTAACTTGAGGGAATATTAGTCAGAGTCTTAATGTCTCTGCAACCAAATTATAGATCAATAAATTAATCAACAGATGTTTGCTAAGCAGCCACTATGTGCCAGGCACTGTGCTAAGCTCTGGGGATACAAAAGGGGCAAAAGACAGTCCTCTTATCAAGGAGCTTACAATCTAATGGGCGAGATGAGCACCTTATGGAGCACCTTAAATGTCCCACTAAGGAATTTATTTTACCCTAAAGGAAAGGGGGAATCAATGAATGTATTTGAGTTAGAAAGGGGATGAGAAAAGAGTGTTTGAGGAATATTAATCTAGTGGTGAAACTATAGTTTAGTTGAGTCAGAAAGGGCCAGGGATCCAGTGAGGCGATATATATTCTCAATCAGTTGGACAAGTGGCAATCAGGATCTTGATTACCAAAAAGGGCCAATCAATGGCTATGTGATAAGGTTAATCAGGAATTAATAACCAAGTAGAAGATCAAGTGAAAGGTTGCAATGGCACATTTTGGCAGCTAACATGGGTAAGGTCAAAGGGCAAGTTTAGTACAAGAGAATATAACAGAGGGAGAAAAATGAATATTGCAAGAAATCACAAGAACAAGGATCAAAGGAAAGGACAGAACTGAAGAACAAGTAGTGAAATGAAAAAGCCATTTTTTTTGTCCTTTGCAAGGATTGTGAGATATGTGGACTGTGAAAGTTTGGGGAAGAAAAAGTGAAATTCTAAAGAACCAAAGACATTGAGAGAAGTCCTGTAAGTTGCCAAGCTTGTATAAATCCTTGTGGGAAAGGGGAGCTTTTCCTTAGAAATATTTGGAGTTACATTTGAATCCTTTCTATTATTCCTTTGGGAAGGGGATTTTTTAAAATTTACTTTATGTCTATTGCAATTTGTATGAGTCTTTTCTATCTTTCATTTCTGTAAATAAAACATTTTCTATTTTTAATATCTTCTTAATGACTGTTTGCAGTATAGCTATACTTGGGATGCAAAAAACAGGTTCCCTTAATGGGACATTAAACAAAAATTTTCATGAGGAATATCTCCAAAGATTATATCTAGATTCTCATTTCAAGCAGCATTCCAATGCAACTATAGTCATAGGTCCTTCAAATGTTGCACAACATATTACTTTCCACATTTGTATTTATTACCTTGAAGACAATGTCCTAACTTGTCATTTGTTCAATCCCTGAATGGGCCCTATAACAGGACAGGTTCAGGATCCACAGTTAGTCTTTCACCAGTAAATCAAGTGGCAAAATCCTAATCAGAGAAGTGCCCTTCATATAGATAGAAAGGATATATATATATACATATATTTTTTTCCCAAGACTGAACTAAAGCAAACACTTTTTTTTTACAAAGAAGAGGTCCCCTGTATCCATCTTCCAAAATATAGCTTATAGATAGCATCCCAAAGCTTGCAGTTTTAAAATGTCAGTCTTTTTTTTATATGGTCCTTCTTCACATCCTGTACTACAAATGAGAATATAGGCATGTAAGAAGCATATATAAAATTAAAAAATTGTACAAATCTGTCATAACTCTTGCTTTATGAAAGTTGGAAACCAAAAAGAACTCAAAAAAGCTAAAAGATAAGAATGAATCCAATAAGATGACAAAAAGGATAAATGTAAATTATTATGCCAGGCTTCAAAACATAAACTCTACAAGTATGAGATAGAAAAGGTGCTAGGTTGCAATTCTTCTTACAATGATCTAGGAGTTCTGGTGGGCTACAAGCTAAGTATGAATTAGAAATGTTTCAACAAAAGTCAATAAAAAGCGCACATGATCATAAGTTTTATTAAGAAAATACTAACTTGACAAGCAAGGGAAATGATAATCTCACTATACTTTAATGGTAAAACAGATCTGAAGTTCTGTATTAAGTTCTAAGCATCACTTTTCAGTAAAACTATTGATTATCTGAAAAGCATTCAGTGATGAATGCCTACAGCATAGGGACTCATGATCATGCAACATGAGGATCAGTTGACAAAACAAGGTGTGTTCAGCTACAGGAAAACAAGATTTAATAGGAAGATAGTACAAAAAAGTAATACTCCTTCAAGTGAAAGGGACAGTATTGTTATTGCTGTTGCTCTTGCTGCTATGGTTGTTGGTATTTGTGTTTGTTTTTCCTTCTTAGCAAAGGAGACTACAATATAAGGTAGGCACAGGGAGTGGATGTTACAAGGGCAAAATAGGCAGTGTAAGAACAGGGTAAAGAGAATTAGTTTTGGAGTTAGGGAACATGGTTTTAAAACCTATACCCCGGGGCGGAGCCAAGATGGCAGAGTAGAAACAGCTCATCCAAGCCACTCTGCCCTCAGATTCCCCCCCAAACTATGTAAAAGGGGACTCTGAACAACTTCTGGAGCCCCAGCACCCAAAGAACGACACAGAGAAGCTAACCTCCCGCTGAGGACAGCCCAGCAGACCTGCAGGAAGGACCAGCGCACCTGTCTGGGAGCTGGCAGTGCGCAGCATGCAGAGCGCGGGAAGCGGAGCAGAGCCAGAGCTGAGGTCCCCATGAGCCGAGGTTTTAGCCCCAGGGCACCAGGGCCAACGGACAGCTGGAGGAACCCCAGAACACCAGTAGCTGTGGCGACTCCAGAATTATCAACATAGACATGCCTAGGACAAAGTAAGAGGTTAGTGTCCTATGGACTTTGGGACCTGTATTTGGGGAATGCATCAGCTTCCTCCCCTGGAGGCTAGAAGCCACTGAGGAGACACTCCATTTTGTAGTTTTCAGACACAGCTCCAGCTCCTGGCCTGAAATTAATTGTAGGGAGATCCAGCGACCAGTCTTGGGGGGTAATCGCTCTTGCTTTAACCTCCCTGGATCTGGATTGTGATCTAGGGTGGAAGTTGTGGGTGGGTTTACAGCTTGCCAGAAACGGAAGTTGCCCCCCACACATTCGGGATGAAAATTCTTCTAGCTGGCCTTAAAGCCATAGTCTGGCAACAAGCCCAAAAGTCAAGTAATTAAGTGGCAACATGCCAAGGCAAAGGAAACAGAAAAATGCAACCCTAGACTCCTATTTTTGGGGCATAGAGCTGGAAAAGGGCTGTGAGGTCAGAAGTCCTGCTCCAAAAGCCCCAGGGGAAAACATGAGCGGGGTGCAGGCCATAGAGGACCTTAAGAAGGACTTTAAGAATCAAATAAGAGAAGTGGAGGAAAAATTAGAAAGAGAAATGAGAAGGATGCAGGAAAAGTATGAAATGAGGGTCAACAGCCTGACTGAGGAAAACAACACCTTAAAAAATAGACTAACTCAAATGGCAAAGGAGACCCAAAAGGGCAATGAGGAGAAGAATGCCTTAAAAAGTCGAATTTGCCAGATGGAAAAAGAATCTCAAAAGTTCACTGAGGAGAATCATTCCTTCAGAGTTAGACTGGAGCAAAGGGAAGCTAATGACTTTATGAGAAATCAAGATGCTGTTAAGCAGATCCAAACAAATGAAAGATTAGAAGGCAATGTGAAATATCTCATGGGAAAAACCACTGACCTGGAAAATAGATCCAGGAGAGACAATTTAAAAATTATTGGACTACCTGAAAGCCATCATCAAAGAAAGAACCTAGAAATCACCCTTCAAGAAATTCTCAAGGAAAACTACCCTGATGTTTTAGATCCAGAGGGCAAAATAGAGGTTGAAAGAATCCACCAATCACCTCCTGAAAAAGATCCCAAAAAGAAAACCCCCAGGAATATTATAGCCAGGTTCCAGAATCCCCAGATCAAGGAGAAAATACTACAAGCAGCCAGGAAGAAACAATTTCAATATTGTGGAAACACAATCAGAATAGCACAGGACCTGGCAGCTTCTACACTGAGGGATCGAAGGGCATGGAATATGATATTCCAGAGGGCAAAAGAACTGGGAATGAACTCAAGGGTCACCTACCCAGCAAAACTGAGTATTTTGTTTCAGGGGAAAATATGGTCATTCAGTGGAATAGAGGACTTTCAAGCATTCCTGAGGAAAAAACCAGAATTGAATAGAAAACTTGACATCCAGACACAAGAAGGAAGAGATGCCTGAGAAGGTAATCAGTGAAAAGAAATCAAAAGGAACTTATCAAAGTTGAACTATTTACATTCCTATATGGAAAAGCAATATCTGTGACTGATGATATCTTTCTCACTATGAAAATAATGGAAGAAGGGTGTGTGGTCATATGAGTATATATGTGAATGTGTGTGTATATGGTTACAGTTATATATGGATAGAGGGCATAGGTTGAATTTGTTGGGAAGGGAGAATACTCAAGGGATGAAATTATGAGGTGAGAGAGGAAAGTGGCAAGAGGAGATGGGGAGAGACAGGGTAGGGTAAACTATCTCATGTAGAAGAAGCAAGGGGAAGTGGTTGTAAGGGGGGGAAGAATAGGAAGGCAAAAAGGCAAAACCACGTTCTCATTGAATTTGGTTCAGGGAGAGAATGACATACATGCTAAATGGGATATCTCAACCTGCAGCAGAATAGGGGGAAGGGGGATAAGAGGAGGGAAGAGCATCCTTGGGGGGAGGGGTGGTTGGAAGTACCCACTATAGAAGAGGGACAGGAAAATGTGGGGAATGGACCAGGTGGGGGGTGGGATGAGTGGGAGGGAATTGTAAGCAGCCTTGTACAATATATCTACTATGATAATGTTTTGCATAGCTAGACATGTACAACATATACTGAATTATTTATCTCCCCAGAGGGAATGGGTGACAAGGGAAGAAGGAAATGGATCTGAAAGTCGAGGTCTTAACATTAAATGTTTCAAATATATATAAATACTATTATTAATACCCTTTTGCTTGTAATTGGGAGATAAGATGTGCAGGCATTGGGACACAAAGATTCACCTTCCTCTAATGGAAAAGTCAAAGAGGGTATGGGAGAAGGTATGGGAGAGAGCAGATTGGAGGAACCGATATCTTGTGGGACTTCTATTCTGGGAGGTTGGGTAGGGGAATAACGGGGGGAAAATGATTGTAACTCAAAATCTGGCGGAAATGAATGATGTAAAACAGAAGTTAATAAAGCATTTGTTTAAAAAAAAAAAAGAAAGGAGAGAATGTTTCATTCATGGTGCTTGTATCTCCTGCCCCTAGTATAGAGCCTGGTACATAGTAAGTGTTTAATAAATGCTTGAATAAATGAAAAAAAATACTTATACCACCTACCCAGTGTGACTTTGGAATTAACCTCCCTGTGACTCGGTTTTTTCATTTGAAAAAAAGGGAGGGTTGGATTAGATGACCTTTGAAACTCTTTTCAGCTCTAATTCAAAGATCTTGTGATCCTAAAAACTCTTTAACAGTTAGTACTTTTCTGAAAGTGAAGCAAGATACCTTGTAAGGAAGGGAGTTCCCCCTCAATAGAAATCATTAAGTAAAGGCTATGACAACTCATGGGAGCTGTTGTTCAGGAAATTCAAGTATGGGCTGGACTGGATGGCTACTAATATCCATTTAACTCTGAATCTCTATGATTCTATAGGAGGTTGTGATATTTTTACTCAGTCTAATGCCACTAGCTATTAATATAACTGGCAGTATAAAGAACTCTGGGTAGGTTTGAGTTTCCTTTGAACCATATCCCCATGGGTGTAGGTTACCTCTGGATGCTCCTCTTCCGGGGTCCTTTATTCACCTGAATACAGGATAGAATTACTTACAAGGTATGGGCGGTTGGAGAGGGCTTTGAATTGGAATGTGTGATAGCTAAAATAATAAAAAAAATTTTCCAGAATATAATCTGAATACCAACCTAGAAAACTGGGAGAACATTGATCTATCTGAAGTTTATGACAACGTGAAGGATATTTTCCCAAAACACATAAGCTGGTGTCCAAGAACTTTGAAATGATAGATGGTGAACCTTTTACAATAATATGTTAATGTTCCTAGACTAGACAAAAGATCAGATTTTATTTGACAAGCCAAAATTATTAACCTGAACTTAAATGGATATGGGTTAAGATAATGTTTTGGTGTGTGTGTGTGTGTGTGTGTGTGTGTGTGTGTGTGTGTGTGTGTGTGTGTGTGTGTTGTGGGGGGGGAGTGTGCAGGTTGGAGAGTAGTACATGAAATAACTAGCATTTACATCACCCTTTAAAGTTTGCCAACTACTTTACAGAATATTATCTAATTTTATCCTCACAATGACTCTAGGAGATTGGTGCTATTACTATTCCCATTTTATAAAAGAGGAAAGAGGCATGACTTGTCCAGGGCCAAACAGCTTTTGAGTGTCTGAGGTAAGATTTAAACTCATCTTCTTACACCACCTAGTTACCTATAGATCCATATGCTATGCATTTTTTTTTTAAATTTTCTCCCTTTTGGAACTTGTCCAGCAGGAAGAATCAGAATGATAGTTTGGTATCCCACTCTATTACAATGAACATATAGGATCATATTTCTAGAACTCAAAGGGGTTTCATAATCTAATTTATCCCTTTCATTTTACACTTAGAAAAATTGAGCTTCAGAGAAGCTACAGGCCTTGCACTAGGTACAACAGGTTGTGGCAGAAGAAGGATTTGAACTGAGATCTTCTGACTCCAGAGTCAGTTTGCTTTCCCACTGTACACAAGCAAATCACCCTATCTGCTGAAAGGTATGAATTCCATAATAAAACATTCACTATTCCATTAAGGTTTTCAGCAGACTCCTAAAAAAAGAAGTGTGTCTTAATGAGAAACAGGGTTATTGCATCAGCTATAGAAAGTGAGTTGAGACCCGGGAGCAGCAGTGTCACCAATGAAGGACATTCTATTCCACGCTGATCCTGATAATGATGCTACTATCTACTACAGAACTCATTTTTTTCCTTGCTGCTTGACAATTAATTTATTGTCAAAAAGAATGACAAGGATTCACCCACCAAATAATGATTTTTAAACTCATGATTTATCTTATTAGGTGATGTCATTAATTATCATCATCAGGAGCAGCAACTGTTCCATCAGCTAATTATTGTTATTGAATTTTTTTAACAGGAAAATGCCTATTGCCCCAAAGCAAGCATCACCAACATTTTTCCCAAGAAGGCAAGACAGGAAAGAGGGTGACATCTGGAAGCTAGACTATGGCACATTCTATACTGGGAAGAAGTTATTTGTAAAAACAAAAGGCAAAACAAAAAAATTAAGCCATAACAATGCGTCACTAGAAAAATGAACAGCAGCAACACAGACAAAAGCAAACCAAGTTTGTTTTTCTTGAGGTATTTTGGGTAGGTGAAGGGAGTGGAAACAGAAGGAGGTCATGTCTAAATCTTGAGAGACATGCTGTAAGGGAAGAAGAGAAATGTGAGAAAAGATAAATACAAGAATAATAAGTTGTGAAACTCAGAAAAAGAGTGAACACGTTTTATAGAAAACAACATTGATATGCTCCTATGGCACATGGTTCAGCATATTCTTATTGTGCCTTTTAAAACCTTAAGAAAAAATGGCCCACATGAAGAAATCCAATTACCAGTGCTAGACAAGTAAATCTCAATCTAGACAGAGGATGCCCTAAGGATAGTGAAGAATTATGAATATTAGAAACTTTAATTTTTTTTTAACCTTTGCTAGCTTCCTAAAAAGATAAAGTCCAAAGACACATTGAGACTAAGCTCCAGGCATCATTGTAAGAAAAGACCTGATGACCTTTTGAGGATACTAGATGCCAATTTTAAGAGCCTTCAAGCAAAAACTGGATGACCACTTGTCAGGTACATTGGTAGAAGCAGCTTAAATACAAATTGAGTTAGAGGGCCCCTGACATCCATTCCAACTTTGAAATCTTGTAATTCTGCTCAAATAAATTCAGCAACATACTGTTTTAGAATAAAAACAAAACAAAAAACTCCTCCTTACACTGAAATTTAAGACCTTTCACACTCAACCTCCAGCCTATCTTTTCAGTCTTATTTTACATTAATCTTCCTACTCTCTAGGTAAGGGAGTCATGCCTAAATCTGGGAGACATACTGTGACAAAGCAAGAGATATGAGATCAGTGATAAATAAAAGAATAAAAAGTTGTGAAAAAGAAATACAAAACAGTGGAAATATTGTTTTTACAAAATAATTTCAATTCATAGCCCTTAACCCAGAGTATACTCTCTAGTCTCTCTATGCTTCAGGCAAACTGGATTACTGAATGTGCCCCAAATGCAATGTTCCATTTCTTGTCTCCATACATTTGCAGAAGCTAGTTCAAGTGCTAAGATATTCTGTCCTCATCTACCTCATCAGAATCCTTTTCTTCAAGATCCATTTCAAGTGCAAGTTCCTCTGTGAAGCTTCCCCTGTTGCCTTCAATCCTTAATGCTCCCTTACTTGTTAAATTAGTTTGTATTTATTTATCTGTGTATATGTGTATCCCTCTCCCTCCATTCTCAGCCCTACCCTAAGCCCTACATTAAGAAATCATAACTGTTTCAAGGGCAAGAATGTTTCATTTTGGTTTTGGTGTCCCCAGTTCACTTGTGCAAAGACATATACACAAACACATATTCTTAAATCCAGAATAATTTCCTAAATGTAATCCAGCCTGATATTTTCCTAATTAGTTCTGGAATCAGGTTATTTCACATCTGTAACATCTTGCCAGGATAGAAATTCAATAGAAGTTGGGGGTAGAGGGAGGCAGAGTTTTGTGGGAGCTAGAGACAACACACAAAAGCCAGCAGACAACTCAGAAACAGTTTAGAAACACACAAATGAATAAAATGTATGTATAGTTTTGTTTAATATCAACATATTTTATCTTTTAATACCATAATGACTCATATTATTTCCTCTGGTACAAAGGGAGGACCAAAAAATTTTTACACAGATTTTACATATTGAGGGGCCATTGAACCCCTAACCCCCATGAAGTGGAAGGATAACTGTTTATCAATGAAGAGGCACATTCAATGGAGAGAGAGAGACAGGCAGGAAAGCACAGAGAGAGACAGAGAGACAGAGACAGAGTCAGAGAGACGGGGGGGGGGGGACAGAGACAGAGAGACAGAGATACAGTCAGAAAGAGACAGAGAGAAAAAGAGAGGGGAGAGAAGTGGGGGGAGAAAAAAAGAGACAGACAGACAGACAGAGACAAAGAGAGAAATCATTGTTTATTATGTGCCAGGAACTGTGTTAAGTGCTGGGGGGATAAAAATATAGACAAGAAAGGTGGTTTCTTCTCTCTAGTATCTTAGACAATACTTAAAGAAGAACTAGAAAACCTAAGTGTGGGTCAGGGTGGGAGTAAGGGTGGGAAAGGGGTGGTAAGGACAAAAGGGAGGGGGAGAAGTATAGAGAGTGATACTTGAGTGAAGTGAAATACAGCTAGAGTCTCTTTTGATAATAGTGGTTATGGGTAGGCAATGACAAATCATCAGAGTGGAGCCCCAAGGAGGAGGCTTCTTCAGGGTGGAGAGAAGTGCCTATGTATTTTAGTGATGAGTTCCTATAGTGTTCTTGGCTTTAGTGAATCTTGTCATACTCAACCTGTACAATGTAGAGGGTCCCTATTTTTTTTAACTCTGGGCATAAAAGCCTCCGTTTTTGTTATTGTTTAAGCTTTGCTTAGGCTTGATGTTAAAACTCAATGAGTTATTAAAATAATTATTTCAATATCCATATTTGTCATGAAACCTTATGTGACCTTAAGCATATATGGAATATATTTCTAATTAGTTTCATGACTGTGAAGATGGGAGTGTGCTGAAGGTAATCATCTGTGAAAACCTGCCTATCCCTTTCTCACATTTTCATCAAGAATATTTTCAATGGGGGCGGCTAGGTGGCACAGTGAATAGAGCGCCGGCCTCGGAGTTGGGATGACCCGAGATCAGATCCAGACTCAGAAAATGAGCACCCATGCATAAATAATGACTAGCCATGTAACCTTGAGCAAGTTACTTAACCCCAATTGCTTTAAAAAAAAAAAAAGAATATTTTCTTTTTTTTTAAACAAATACTTTATTAACTTCTGTTTTACATCATTCATTTCCGCCAGATTTTGAGTTACAATCATTTTCCCCCCATTATTCCCCTACCCAACCTCCCAGAATAGCAGTCCCACAAGATATCACTTCCACCAATCTGCTCTCTCCCATACCTTCTCCCATACCCCCATCGACTTTTCCATTAGAGGAAGATGAATCTTTGTGTCCCAATGCCTGCATATCTTATCTCCCAATTATAGGCAAAAGAGTATTAATAATAGTATTTATATATATATTTGAAACATTTAATGTTACGATCTTGAATTTCAGATCCATTTCCTTCCTCCCTTGTCACCCATTCCTTCTTGGTATATAAGTAATTTAGTATATGTTGTACATGTCTAGCTATGCAAAACATTATCATAGTAGATATATTGTACAAGGCTGCTTATAATTCCCTCCCACTCATCCCACCCCCCACCTGGTCCATTCCCTACATGATCCTGTCCCTCTTCTATAGTGGGTACTTCCAACCTCCCCTCACCCCAAGGATGCCCTCCCATCCATCATCTCTCCTCTCATCCCCCTTCCCCCTATCCTGCTGCAGGTTGAGATATCCCATTTAGTATGTATGTCATTTTCTCCCTGAACCAAATTCAATGTGAATGTGGTTTTGCCTTTTTAGCCTTCCTTATTCTCCCCCTCCTTTGCAACCACTTCCCCTACATGAGATAGTTTACCCTACCATGTCTCTCCCCATCTCCTCTTGCCACTTTCCTCTCTCACCTCATAATTTCATCCCTTGAGTACTCTCCCTTCCCAACAAAATCAACCTATGCCCTCTATCCATATATAACTGTAACCATATACACACACATTCACATATGTATTCGTATGACCACACCCCCTTCTTCCATTATTTTCACAGTGGGAAAGATATCATCAGTCACAGATATTGCTTTTCCATATAGGAATGTAAATAGTTCAACTTTGATAAGTTCCTTTTGATTTCTTTTCCCTGATTACCTTCTCAGGCATCTCTTGCTTCTTGTGTCTGGATGTCAAATTTTCTATTCAACTCTGGTTTTTTCCTCAAGAATGCTTGAAAGTCCTCTATTCCACTGAATGACCATATTTTCCCCTGAAACAAAATACTCAGTTTTGCTGGGTAGGTGACCCTTGGGTTCATTCCCAGCTCTTTTGCCCTCTGGAATATCATATTCCATGCCCTTCAATCCCTCAGTGTAGAAGCTGCCAGGTCCTGGGCTATTCTGATTGTGTTTCCACAATATTGAAATTGTTTCTTCCTGGCTGCTTGTAGTATTTTCTCCTTGATCTGGGGATTCTGGAACCTGGCTATAATATTCCTGGGAGTTTTCTTTTTGGGATCTTTTTCAGGAGGTGATCGGTGGATTCTTTCAACCTCTATTTTGCCCTCTGGATCTAAAACATCAGGGCAGTTTTCCTTGAGAATTTCTTGAAGGGTGATTTCTAGGTTCTTTCTTTGATCATGGCTTTCAGGTAGTCCAATAATTTTTAAATTGTCTCTCCTGGATCTATTTTCCAGGTCAGTGGTTTTTCCCATGAGATATTTCACATTGCCTTCTAATCTTTCATTTGTTTGGATCTGCTTAACAGCATCTTGATTTCTCATAAAGTCATTAGCTTCCATTTGCTCCAGTCTAACTCTGAAGGAATGAATCTCCTCAGTGAACTTTTGAGATTCTTTTTCCATCTGGCAAATTCGACTTTTTAAGGCATTCTTCTCCTCATTGCCCTTTTGGGCCTCCTTTGCCATTTGAGTTAGTCTATTTTTTAAGGTGTTGTTTTCCTCAGTCAGGCTGTTGACCCTCATTTCATACTTTTCCTGCATCCTTCTCATTTCTCTTTCCAATTTTTCCTCCACTTCTCTTATTTGATTTTTAAAGTCCTTCTTAAGGTCCTCTATGGCCTGCAACCCGCTCATGTTTTCCCCTGGGGCTTTTGGAGCAGGACTTCTGACCTCACAGTCCTTTTCCCGCTCTATGCCCCCAAAATAGGAGTCTAGGGTTGCATTTTTCTGTTTCCTTTGCCTTGGCATGTTGCCACTTAATTGCTTGACTTTTGGGCTTGTTGCCACACTATGGCTTTAAGGCCAGATAGAGGAATTTTCGTCCCGAACGTGTGGGGGGCAACTTCCGTTTCTGGCAAGCTATAAACCCACCCACAACTTCCACCCTAGATCACAATCCAGATCCAGGGAGGTTAAAGCAAGAGCGATTACCCCCCAAGACTGATCGCTGGATCTCCCCACGATTTGTAGGCTGGGAGCCGGAAATGCCTCTGAAAACTACACAGTGGCGTGTCTCCTCAGCAACTTCTAGCCCCCAGGGGAGGGAGCTGACGCATTCCCCAAATACAGGTCCCAAAGTCCATAGGACACTAACCTCTTACTTTGTCCTAGGCAAGTCTATGTTGATAATTCTGGCGTCTCCACAGTTCCTGGTGTTCTGGGGTTCCTCCAGCCGGCTTCTGGCCCTGCCGCCCTGGGGCTAAAACCTCGGCTCACACCTACCTGGGCTGGGCTCGGCTCCTGCGCTCTGCGTGCTGCCGGCTCCCAGACCACTGCGCTGGTCCTTCCTGCAGGGTGCTGGGCTGTCCTCAGCGGGAGGTTAGCTTCTCTGTGTCGTTCTGTGGGTGCTGGGGCTCCAGAAGATTTTCAGAGTCCTTTTTTACATAGTTTGTGGAGAATCTGGGGGCAGAGAGGCTTGGAAGAGCTGTTTCTACTCCACCATCTTGGCTCCGCCCCCAAAAAAGAATATTTTCAATGAATGTAGACACCAGGGTTCTTAACCTGGGGTCACAAATTTGATTTATTAAAAATATTTTTATAATTGTAATTTAAAATAATTGGTTTTTTATTCTTTTATTTTATAAATTTAAAAATATTATTCTGAGATGGGCCCTATAAGCTTCACCAAGTAGCCAAAGGGTTTCATGATGCAAAAATGGTTAAAAAGCCATGGCATAGGCCATTTTCATCAAAATTTTATAAAGATAAAAATGAATATGAGTTGGTAGTTGTAAGTCATCTTTCCTTGGTAATAGTGAATTCTATTATTAATCCCATTGTTTTGAAATATTCCCTCTCTGTGATATCTTGAAAATCAGTCTCTGAATGTCTTTAAATCTCTTTTACTTTCACTATACATTTTTTTCTGTTTTTGAACTGTTCTTTAACCTTGTATTTTGAAACTGGACTTGAGCAGTTTTGGGCATCTTTTTCAGGCATGATTTTCCTAAGTGATGTTGAGACTTCTTTATGTGATACATCAGAAGAAGAAATGATAGAACTCAAATGAACTCATTCTGCTACTACAGCTTATGAAAATAGAGTGTCATAGGCAGATCTGTTGAATTTCTCATCTGTTTGCTGTCCTGCATTTAGACACATGGAAAATACTCTTGGGATAATCTGGCAAAACTGCTTTTACTGGCTCATTTTCCCCTCAATTGACTTTTTCATATTTTCTGCCATCCTCCTTTGTAATAATCTAGTATGCCAAATCATTGTTGTCCATGGCTCCCATGACTTTCTACTTGTCCAAGAGATGAATGTTGAAAAAAAAAAACCAGGGCCCTTTTGGACTCATTATTATGGCAGCTATTTTGTATATGTAGATTTCTCTAAGAATCATGATCATTTCAGAATATTTGCTTTTGGTATTTCTCAAAATTTTACCATTAAAAATTCATTTAAACAAATTAGGTTGAAGCTAGTTTAAACTCACATATAGTACTTTCTCTTTGTTCTTTCTTTCCTAATTTAGTTTGGGATTTTTTGTTTTCTTGGTTTGCTTTTTTTTTTTTTTTTTTGCTTTTTGGAGGGCAATTGGGGTTAAGTGACTTGCCCAAAGTCACACAGCTAGTAAGTGTGTCAAGTGTCTGAGGCCAAATTTGAACTCAGGTCCTCCTGACTCCAGGGCCAGTGCTCTATTCACTGTGGCACCTAGCCACCCCTAATTCAGTTTGTTTTTGACCCTTACCATAAAAATCAATAGATTTATTGTTGTTCTTGTCTCATAAGCAAAGCAAGGCATATGTACAAAGGTTTGGTCATTAGGTAATTGTTATTGTTGTTGTTGCTTTTATTGGATTTAGTAATACACTAAAGAGGTAAAAATAGAGACAAATGATTCTGAAATGACCTCTACCCCAAAAAAATCAGTTGCTATTTTCCTGTCTTAATGTCATTTGATTTTCTGTCATATCCACTTTTGATTGTGGTTAATATATTCTCTTTTTTATTGAATAAAAGACTTAAAATATGAAGACATTAAAATTTTGAACATTTTACAATCTGTTTACCCTCTCATTTCTTGATTTGAACCATATTTTCCAATTTTGTCTACCTTTGTATTGACATCAAGCATAAACATAAATTTTGAACTAACTTATCAGAAGATCAGAGAGTTATAATTAGAATGGATCTTACAGGTCATCCAATTCAATACCTTAAATGATTTTTGAGGTAAGTGAGGCTGAGAAGAAAATGAATCAAATGAGATCAAACAGAGAATGTCAGAGCTGGAATTTGATACCAAGTCCTCCAAATCTACCTCCAACATTATTTCTCCTATATGATGCTGTTTAAAACTTGCCAAGTTCCAGATAATATTTATCTTCTTGGTCTATAGATTAAATCAATTTTATCATCATCTGTAAAATATAGTCACATATAAACTAAAATTATATTAATTTTAATATTTGCTTATGTTTACTGTGAGCACTGGAAATGACCAAGTACCCCCATAAAATGATGCTTCTTATTGTCTTTGAGATAACTTTGAAACCATTTCCTCCAACTCCTATATTTCTCCCAGTCCCATGAGCTGAATTCTCATTTAGCTGCATTGTCTTGAAATTATCTGGTTTCACTTAGAGTGAGAATGCTTATGTAGATATTCCTCCAGAAATATATCTCTTCATTGGTAGCTGGTCAGTTATCATGCTTTTAGATCATCAACAATTAAATGGCTATTTTATGTGGTCTAAATATGATATGAGTCTTAGGATCATCTGTCTTCTTTTCTACCAATCTGTGTTTATCAATGTAGAGGCATCTGTTCTGTTCTGTGGTTCATCCTTCCTTTTAGAAGAGGACCAGCGACATCATAATGGAGACACACAAGACTGTGAACCATTTTGTATTTTTACTTCTTTAGTGTATTACTAAATCAAAGTAACAACAATAACAATTACCTAGTGACCAAAATTTTGCTGATACGCCTCGTTTCACTTATTCATAAGACAAGAAGAACAATAAAACATGTATATAGTGCTTTAAGGATTGCGAAGTGTTTTAAATATCTCATTCAATCCTCATAACAGTCCTTCAAGTTAGTTTTAGTTCTGAATGTTTGACTTTACTGCATGCCTAAATTTCCCTCATTGCAACTCTCAACCCTCCCTCCCCCCCAGTTCTACTGCCACCTCCTGGAGTCAAGCATAATAAGATTAATTAGTTTCTCATGTATGTGATAGTCCTTGGAATACTTGGAAATGGCTACCATTGCCTCTCCTAGGCCAACATTTCTCCCCATTACATATTCCCAGTCATACAAGTAACTAAAATATGATTTAATCCTAACTCTCATTATTCTCATTACCTTCCTCTGTATGTATATCTCTTGCTCAACATTCCCTCCACAATGTAACTAGACCAGAATCAGAAGAGGCAATATGGAAGAGGGGATAGAGTCAGGCATCAGGAGACAGGATGCCTTATTGTAATTCAACATTGAACGTGTACTAAATGTATGAACATAGGACAGTCAGCCTCTCCAAACCTCAACTTTCTTATTTACAAAATAGATACAATATTACCCCCCCAAAGCTATTGTGCAGTACAAATGAGATAATATACATAAATTGCTCCATAAATAATAATAATTTCCTTTTTAAATGTTTTCTTTATCATTAAAATTTGCTTTTTGAGAACTTCTTGTTTCCCTGGAGCTTATGAAATATCAAGGCATAAAATCTTATTTATCATTTCTCCATAGTCTTTGATATCCTGCATCCCAAAATCTATAATTTGCAGCCTACTAATGAATTCTAAGATGAATTAATCATTTTCTTCAATTTTTCTATAGTATTTACTTCACATTTTAAAAAACAGAATCAAGTCCAGAATGATAGTTGCCTTTGTTTATTCTTCTGTCTTTTTTTGAGGGTGGGAATTATAATTAAAACTTAGCCAGGGGGAAAGGGGGTCCTTTCTACAGATATGTAACTAAGTCCTCCATCACTATTATATAATGCCTTTGTGACAAGTTTGAAACATAGTTCTAGAATGTCCCATCTGCATCCTCCTATTTAGGTGATCTATAGTATCCTTAATGAAATAATGCCTCTACTTCTACCTCTGCTAATTTTCACCCAACTGATCTCCATTATGCTTACTATCTACTATGCATAGAGGCTCTTCTCCTGGCTCTGTTAATATTAGGAATTCTTCTCATGAGTCTATCTTCTAACATTAATTGCTACATTTCTCCCCATCCCATAGATATGCCAATTTAATCTATTCTATTCTTTTTGAATCATGTATATCCTTCTAAAGCCATATTCCACTGAGTTCTTTTTCATCATCTCGGTGCTAAACTATGAAACTGAATTTGCCACCTTGTGTTACAATCTCTATTTAACTTGTATATGATTCAAACTTTATGCATTAGTACATAGACTCCCATTTTATTTTACATTCTGTTATGAATTTTGTCTCTAGTTAATTAATAGTCTTCAACATTTGTTCTTTTTCTCATGGCAGAACTACTATCCTCTATTTTATCTGGAAGATAACTGTAAAGAGTTTTCTCCCTTCTTTCCTTTGACTTTAAAACTCTCCTGTTAAATTAATAAGAAACTAAAAATTATATGTATATATACATATACATGCATATAGGTAGCCTAATTTAAGTATAGTTCATGTCTAACCAAGGATACATTATACTTACATTTTTAATTGTGACTATAAAATCCAAATCCTAATCTCAGATATCATTTTCCTAACCAGCTGCATACTTTTCAAATGTATCTTTGTCTTCTGAAATCCCTATCTTTGATCAATAGTTGTAATGAAAACACAACCTGTGCCCTTTAAATTTTTCAGTTTTTTTGTACAGGAATTCATTATCTTAAGCAACACATTCTTTTCAACAGCATCATTTGTGTTCACATAAGTAACCAGAAGTTGGTAGTTGTTTTCAGGTCATGTCCATGTACTGAGATGCTCACTAACATGCTACATACATTGGAAATATTGCAGTCTTCCTTTATTGTTAATGTCATTCTGTCTTCCTTCACCACTACCATGTCTTATTTCTCTAACCCTTTACTGGATGATTTCATTATGCACCTGCTGTGGGTATGCATTATTTTATCTTGAAGTAGAAGCAGCTTCTTCCTCAGACGGTCCCGTTTCCATAAGAAGAAAAAAACACATGTTTTCAGTTGTTGTTCAGTTGGTCAGTCATGTCTGACTACATGACCCCATGGACTAAAGCATGACAGGTTCTTCTGTCCTTCACTATCTCCCAAGATTTGTAAAAGCTTATGTACCATTGCTTTCATGATACTATCTATCGTTCTCATCCTCTGCCATCCCTTTCTCATTTTCCCTTCAATTTTTTCCCAGCATCAGAATATTTTCCAATGAGTCCCATCCTCTCACTATGTGGCCAAAGTATTTAAGTTTCAGCTTCATTATTTGTCCTCCTAATGAATAGACATGTTAATTTAAGTATTGATTGATTTGATCCCTTTGCTCTTTAAGGAACACAAAAATCTTTTCCAGCACCACAATTTTAAAGTATCACTTCTTAGGGTCTTCACTTTCCTTATAGTCCATATCTCACAGCCATAAATTGCTACTAGAAAAACCATGGCTTTGAATATATGGACCTTTGTTGGCAAGGTGATGTCTCTGCCTTTTATGTTCTCTAGATTTCCCATAGCTTTCCTTACATGTAGCAGGTTTTTTCTTAATTTCATGGCTAGTCACAGTCTGCAGTGATCTTTGAGCCCAAGATTACAAAATCTAAAACTGTTTCCATTTCTTTTACCTCTATTTGCCAGGAAGAAATGGGACCAGAGGACATAATCTGGGGGGCAGTTGGTTTTTTTTAGTGTTAAACTTCAAGTCAACTTTTTCACTTTCCTCTTTCACTCTCATCAAGAAGCTTCTTAATTCTTCTTCACTTTCTGCCATCAGAGTTCTATCATCTACATATCTGTGACTGTTGATAATTCTCCCAGCAACCGTAATTCTGGCTTTTGATTCATACAGCCTGGCATTTTGCGTGATGTACTCTATATAGGTTAAATAAATAAGGTAACAGTATACAGTTTTGTCATACTACGTTTCCAATCTTGAACCATTCAATTCCATGTTTGGTTCTAACTGTTGCTTCTTGACCTTCACACAAGTGCCTCAGGAGATAAGTAAAATGATGTGGTACTCCCATCTCTTTGAAGACTAGTCAAAACTTGTGACACATAGTCAAAGGCTTTAGTGTAGTCAATGAAGCAAAACTGGATACATACATACATACACACACACACACACACACACACACACACACACACACACACATATATATATATATATATATATATATGTATATATATGCATGTATTTTTTTTTCTAGAACCCCCTTGCTTTCTCCATAATTTAGAGAATGTTGGCAATTTGGTCTCTAGCTCCTCTGTCTCTTCAATAACCAGACTGCACTGGTACTTCTTGGTTCACATATTACTAAAGCCTAGCTTGAAGTACCTTAAGCCCAACTTTGCTGGACTGTGAAATAAGCACAACTGGTAGCTTGCATATTTTTGGCATCACCCTTTATTAGGATTGGGACATAAACTGACCTTTTCTGATCTAGTAGCCCAAGGTGAGTTTTCCAAATTTGCTAGCATATTGAGTGAAACACTTTAACAGCATCATCTTTTAGAATTTTAAATAGTTTGACTGGGATTCCATCTCCTTCACTAGTCTTATTGTTAGCAATATTTCCTAAGGCCCATTTGACTTTTCTTTCCAAGATGTATGGTTCTAGTTCAATAAACACATCATCTTGATTATCAGTGATGATAAGATCTTTCTTATATAGTTCTTCTGTGTAGTTTTGCCATCTCTTGTTAATCTCTTCTCCTGTTATATCCCTATCTTTTATCTTTTATCATGCCTTTTTATGCATGAAACATTCCCTTGATAGCTCTAATTTTCTTGAAGACATCTCTCATCTTTCTCATTCTATCATTTGCTTCTATTTATTTGCTTTGCTCATTAAAGAAAAAACTTCTCTCCTTGCTATTCTTTCTAATTCTGCATTCAGTTGAGTGTATCATTCCCTTTCTCTTTTACCTGTCAATTTCCTTCCCTCCTAGGCTATTTGCAAAATCTCATCAGATACTCATTTTGCTTTAAAAGCTCTTTCTTTTCTTTGGGATTTTTGTTGTTGCTGCTGTTGCCTCTTGTACAATATTGTGTACCTCTGACCATAGATTTTCAGCTACTCTCTCTACCGGATCTAATCCCTTAAATCTACTCCTCACTCCCACTTCATATTCATAAGAGATATTATTTAGGACATTACACATATGGCCTCATGGGTTTTGCTGCTTTCTTCAATTTAAGTCTAAATTTTGCAGTAAGAAACACATACCCTGAGCCACAGTCAATGCTTGGGTTTGTTCTAATTGACTATATAGAGCTTCTCTACCTTTGGCTACAAAATATATAAGCAGTCTGATTTCAGTGTTGATTATCTGGTGGTCTTGTTTGCCATCATGCTTACTAGGAAGTGATAAATGAAATCTTAGTTTCTTGAATCTAGCTTCTCACATTGTGCAGTGTATATTGACCCCTTTTTAGTATGACTAGCTTCTTTATGCTCAAAAAATACAAACAAATTATATGACGAATTACCTTGTGACAAGCATAAAGTATGAAGTAGTCAGCATTTTCTCTAAAAATGTAAATACCATTATTATAATTCATTAAAGTACATATTTAGGAGTTGACTAATTTACTTTAAAAAACAAAAGTTAGAATAGAAAAATAGTTTTAAAAGCATGTCCATCAGCATTGACCTGAAAGTGTCTTATGACTAAGATTTATTTTTAAAATGAGTTTACAAATCTACTTAATGAAGGTATGTAAAGTCTGAATTGAATTCAGTGTTTATAGCAAATGATAAATCTCTAAAATTAACTTTACTGTCATCTGCATAAAAGTAAATGAGAATTTGTAAGTCCTCAAGGTTTCCATTCCATGACAATAATTTAAAATAGTGAGAATGTCATTATAATACAGTGTTCAAATCATCCCTGATGTGCAAAAATTTACCTCTGAGTAGAAAGTAGTTTTAGTTATTAAGTTAACATAACTGTATATGAACAATTGCAAACGTGTTTTGTTGGTCTAAAAAAAAATCCAGGGGCAGCTAGGTGGCGCACTGAGTAGAGTGTTGGCCCTGGAGTCAGAAGGACTGAGTTCGGATTCGGCCTCAGACACTTACCGCACACACAAATAAAAAACCCAGTCGTGTGATCTTGAGCAAGTTACTTAATCCCGATTGCCCTCCAAAAAAAAAAATCCACACCCCTTAAGAACAAAAGCTTTCCTTTGCTTGAATAAAATTTGGACTTCATCTTAAATGCGTGATATATTAACGGATTGAAGACTCATTTAAAATCAACAATTTGAGCTCCAAAACAAGAATCTCATACCTATTAATTAATTATAGATGAGAATTAAGATTTTATTATTCTAATTTCTCAGAGAAGTCTTTATATCTATAAAATGTTAGGACTGATAATGATAAGTTAGAAAGACAGAATAATACAGATAAAGAGCTGTTCTCAAAGTCAGGAAGATCTGACTAAAAGTCTGCTTCTGATGCATATTGGTTATATGACCTTGAGCATATCTTTCAAACTCTTAGTACCCTAGAATCTATCTAAAATTCTAAATTCAGAGAAGTTGCTAACCTATACTAGTGGAAAAAACTTTCCTCATCTGGGAGTTGCCCACATCAATGAAGTCACAAATCCTATCCCTATCTTTATCCACATTTTAGCAATTTATAATTTGTTTATTTTTAGTTTACAAGATTCAATTCCATAGTTCCTTGAGTTTCAAATTTCCCTTCCCTCTCTCCCCCCACCCCCCTGTGATGGCATATAGTCCAGTACAGAATCTGCAAATACTTTCACAATAGACATTAGTCAAGTTACAAAGGCGAATTGTACTAGGTGGGATGAAAAATGATAAAGAAGAAATAAAACCAAACAATGATAAGAAAAAGATCAATTAGTTTGCTTCCATCAGGATTCAAGCTCAGTTCTTTCTAGTTATTTCTCTGGATGTAGGCATGTCTCTCCTTCATGAATCTTTTGGGATTGACTTATATCACTGCATTGCTGAAAAGAGTCCAGTCTGTCATAGTTGGTCTTCACACATATGCTGTGTCTGTGATTGTATACAAATTTCTCCTGGTTCTACTCTTCTCACTCAGCATCAGTTTGTATAAGCTTCTCCAGGTAAATATGAAAACCGTCTCCTCCTCATTTCTTATAGCACAATAGTATTCCATAACATGCATATACCACAACTTGTTTAGCCATTCCCCAATTGATGGGCACCCCTTTAATTTCCAATTCTTTGCAACCACGAAAAGAGCTGCTATGAATATTTTTGTACATATGGGTCTTCCTCCCACTTCTATGATCTCTTTGGGATATAACCCTAGAAGTGGTATTGCTGGGTCAAAGGATATGAAATTATTTATAGCCCTTTGGGCATAATTCCAGATTGCTCTCCAGAATGGTTGGATAAGTTCACAACTCCACCAGCAATGCATTAGTGTTCCAATTTGCCCATATCCTCTCCAGCATTTATCATTTTCCTGTTTTGTCATCTTAGTCAATCTGACTGGAGAGATGTGGTACCTCAGAGTTGTTTTGATTTGCATTTCTCTAATCAATAGTAATTTAGAGCATTTCTTCATATGCTTATAGATATTTTTAATTTCTTTCTCTGAAAACTGCCTTTTCATATACTTTGACCATTTATCAATTGGGGAATGACTTGTATTCTTATAGATCTGACTCAGTTCCCTGTATATTTTAAAAATGAGTCCTTTATCAGAGACATAGGTTGTAAAAATTCTTTCCAAATTTCCCACCCCCCTCTTGATCTTGGTTACAATGGCTTTGTTTGTACAGAAGCTTTTCAATTTAATGTAATCAAAATTAACCATTTTGTATTTTATAATGCTCTCTAATTCTTTTTGGTCCTAAAGTATTCTCCTCTCCACAGATCTGACAAGTAAACTATTCCTTACTTTTCCAGATTGCTTACAGTATCATCCTTTATACCTAGATCATGCACCCATTTAGACTTGATTTTGGTATATGGTGTTAGATAATGGTCTATGCCTAGTTTCTGCTATACTATATTCCAGTTTTCCCAGCAGTTTTTGTCAAATAGTGCATTCTTATCCCAAAACTGGGATCTTTGGGTTATCAAACAATAGATTACTATACTCATTAACTGCTGGATCTCGTGCACCCAATCTATTCCATTGACCCACTACTCTATTCCTCAGCCAGTACCAAGCAGTTTTGGTGACTGCTGCTGTATAATACAGATTAAAATCTGGTATAGCTAGTCCACCTTACCTAGCATTTCTTTTCATTAATTCCCTTGATATTCTAGACCGTTTGTTCTTCCAAATAAATGTTGTTACTATTTTGTTTAACTCTATAAAGTAGTTTTTTGGTAAATTGATTGGTATGGCACTAAATATGTAATTTAGTCTTTGTAAAATTGTCATTTTTATTATAGTTGCTCAACCCAGCCACAAGCAATTGATATTTTTCCAACTAGTTAGATCTGACTTTATTTGTGTGAGAAGTGTTTTGTAGTTGTGATCATATAGGTCCTGGGTTTGTTTTGGCAGGTAGATTCCCCAATATTTTATAATGTCTACAGTGACTTTAAATGGGATTTCTCTTTCTATCTCTTGCCATTGAGTTTCATTGGAGATATACAGGAATGCCAAGGATTTATGTGGGTTTATTTTGTATCCTGCAACTTTGCCAAATTTATTTATTGTCTCAAGTAGGTTTTTACTTGATTCTCTGGGATTCTCTAAGCATATCATCATATCATCTGCAAAGAGTGATAGCTTGGTCTCTTCTTTGCCTAATTTGATTCCTTTGATTTCTTTTTCTTCTCTAATTGCTACTGCTAATGTTTCTAGTACCAGATTGAATAAGAGGGGTGATAGTGGACACCCTTGTTTCACTCCTGATCTTATTGGAAAAGCTTCTAGTTTATCCCCATTGCATATAATACTTGCTGATGGTTTTAAATAGATGTTATTAACTATTTTAAGGAAGGCTCCATTTATTCCTATACTTTCTAGTGTTTTTAATAGGAATGGATGTTGTACTTTGTCAAAGGCCTTTTCTACATCTATTGATATAATCATGTGGTTTCTGCTAGTTTTGTTGTTGATATGCTCAATTATACTGATGGTTTTCCTAATATTAAACCATCCTTGCATTCCTGGAATGAATCCTACCTGATCAAAGTGTATTATTCTTGTGATAAGTTGTTGGAGTCTTTTAGCTAATATTTTATTTACAATTTTTGCATCTAGATTCATGAGGGAAATTGGTCTATAATTTTCTTTCTCTGTTTTATCTCTTCCTGATTTAGGAATCAGTACCATATTTGTGTCATAGAAAGAGTTTAGTAGGACTCCGTCTTCACTAATTTCCCCAAATAGTTTGTAGAGTATTAGAATCAATTGTTCTTTAAAAGTTTGATAGAATTCTCTAGCAAGCCCATCTGGCCCTGGAGATTTTTTCCTAGGGAATTTATTGGAGTTTTGTTTGATTTCTTTTTCTGAGATGGGGTTATTTAGGTAATTCACTTCCTCTTCAGTTAATCTGGGCAACTTGTATTTTTGTAAATATTCATCTATTTCACTAAGATTGTCATACTTATGTGCATACAATTAGGAAAAATAATTCCTAATTATTGTTTTGCTTTCCCCTTCATTGGAGGTAGATTCACCCTTTTCATTCTTGATACTCATAATTTGGTTTTCTTCTTTCTTTTTATTATCATATTGACTAAGGATCTATCAACTTTATTGATTTTTTCGTAAAACCAGCTCTTAGTTTTATTTATTAATTCAATAGTTTTCTTAATTTCAATTTTATTAATCTCTCCTTCGGTTTTCAATTTTTCTAATTTAGTACTAAATTGGGGATTTTCAATTTTTTCTTTTTCTAGCTTTTTCAATTACATGTCCAATTCACTGAATTCCATTTTCTCTAATTCATTCATGCATGCATTCAGGTATATAAAACTTCCCCTAAGAACTGCCTTTAATGCATCCCACAAATTTTGGTGTGTTGTCTCATTATTATCATTCTCTTGAATGAAATTACTGATTGTTTCTATAATTTCTTGTGACCCACTCATTCTTTAGGATTAAATTGTTTAATTTCCAATTAGTTTTTAGTCTATCTTTCCATGGCCCTTCATTGAATATAATTTTCATTGCATCATGATCCGGGAATGATGCATTTAATATTTCTTCCTTTCTGCACTGAATTATAAGGTTTTTATGCCCTAGTACATGGTCTATGTTTGAGTATGCGCCATGCACTGCTGAGAAGAAAGTAAATTCCTTTTTATCCCCATTCTGTTTTCTCAAGAGATCTATCATATCTAGTCTCTCTAAAATTCTATTTGTCTCCTTAACTTCTTTCTTGCTTATTTTGAGGTTAGACTTATCAAGTTCAGAAAGGGGGAGATTAAGGTCCCCCACTAGTATAGTTTTGCTATCTCTTCCTTGGTGCAAGACTTATCTTTGGGTTTTTTACTTCATGAAGGAAGAATCAGAACTGCCAACTTACCTTTTTTTAAAAAACAAATGCTTTATTAACTTCTGTTTTACATCATTCATTTCCATCAGATTTTGATTTACAATTATTTTTCCCCCCTGTTTTTCCCCTACCCACTCTCCCAGAATAGCAGTCCCACAAGATATTGCTTCCTCCAATCTGTCCTCTCCCATATCTTCTCCCATACCCCCTTCAACTCTTCCATTAGAGGAAGGTAAATCTCTGTGTTCCAATGCCTGCACATCCTATCTCCCAATTACAAGCAAAAGAGTATTAATAATAGTGTTTATATATATTTGAAACATTTAATTTCAAGACCTTGAATTTCAGATCCATTCCCTTCCCCCCTTGTCACCCATTCCCTCTGGGAAGATAAGTAATTCAGCATATGTTGTACATGTCTAGCTATGCAAAACATTACCATAGTAGATATTTTGTACAAGGCTGCCCATAATTCCCTCCCACTCATCCCACCCCCTACCTGGTCCACTCCCCACTTGATCCTGTCCCTCTTCTAGAGTGGGTACTTCCAACCTCCCCTACCCCCAAGGATGCCCTCCCATCCATCATCCCTCCTGTCATCCCCCTGTTACAGGTTGAGATATCCCATTTAGTATGTATGTTATTCTCTCTCTGGACCAAATTCAAGGAGAATGTGGTTTTGCCTTTTTGCCTTCCTATTCTTCCCCTCCCTTGCAGCCTCTTCCCCTTGCTTCTTCCACATGAGATAGTTTACCCTACCCTGTCTCTCCCCATCTCCTCTTGCCACTTTCCTCTATCACCTCATAATTTCACCCCTTGAGTATCCTCCCTTCCCAACAAATTCAACCTATGCCCTCTATCCATATATAACTGTAAACATATATACACACATTCACATATGTACTCATATGACCATACAACCTTCTTCCATTATTTTCATACTGAGAAAGATTTCCTCAGTCACAGTTATTGTTTTTCCATATAGGAATGTAAATAGTTCAACTTTGATAAGTTCCTTTTGATTTCTTTTCCCTGATTACCTTCTCAGGAATCTCTTGCTTCTTGCATCTGGATGTCAAATTTTCTATTCAATTCTGGTTTTTTCCTCAAGAATGCTTGAAAGTCCTCTATTCCACTGAATGACCATATTTTCCCCTGAAACAAAATACTCAGTTTTGCTGGGTAGGTGACCCTTGGGTTCATTCCCAGTTCTTTTGCCCTCTGGAATATCATATTCCATGCCCTTCGATCCCTCAGTGTAGAAGCTGCCAGGTCCTGGGCTATTCTGATTGTGTTTCCACAATATTGAAATTGTTTCTTCCTGGCTGCTTGTAGTATTTTCTCCTTGATCTGGGTATTCTGGAACCTGGCTATAATATTCCTGGGAGTTTTCTTTTTGGGATCTTTTTCAGGAGGTGATCGGTGGATTCTTTCAACCTCTATTTTGCCCTCTGGATCTAAAACATCAAGGCAATTTTCCTTGAGAATTTCTTGAAGGGTGATTTCTAGGTTCTTTCTTTGATCATGGCTTTCAAGTAGTCCAATAATTCTTACTTCTCTCTCCTGGATCTATTTTCCAGGTCCGTGGTTTTTCCCATGAGATATTTCACATTGCCTTCTAATCTTTCATTTGTTTGGATCTGCTTAACAGCATCTTGATTTCTCATAAAGTCATTAGCTTCCATTTGCTCCAGTCTAACTCTGAAGGAATGAATCTCCTCAGTGAACTTTTGAGATTCTTTTTCCATCTGGCAAATTCGACTTTTTAAGGCATTCTTCTCCTCATTGTCCTTTTGGGCCTCCTTTGCCATTTGAGTTGGTCTATTTTTTAAGGTGTTGTTTTCCTCAGTCAGGCTGTTGACCCTCATTTCATACTTTTCCTGCTTCCTCATTTCTCTTCCCAAATTTTCCTCCACTTCTCTTATTTGATTTTTAAAGTCCTTCTTAAGGTCCTCCATGGCCTTCTAGCCCCCAGGGGAAGGAGCCAATGCATTCCCCCAAATACAGGTCCCAAAGTCCATAGGACACTAACATCTTACTTTGTCCTAGGCATGTCTATGTTGATAATTGTGGAGTCGCCACGGCTGCTGGTGTTCTGGGGTTCCTCCAGCCGGCTGCTGGCCCTGCCGACCTGGGGCTAAAACCTCAGCTCACAGGGAGCTGGGCTCCACTCAGCTCCGCTTCCTGTGCTCTGCTCCTTACGTGCTGCTGGCTCCCAGACCGCTGTGCTGGTCCTTCCTGCAGGGCTGCTGGGCTGTCCTCAGCAGGAGGTTAGCTTCTCTGTGTCGTTCTGTGGGTGCTGGGGCTCCAGCAGTTGTTCAGAGTCCCCTTTTACATAGTTTGGTGGGAATCTGGGGGCAGAGTGGCTTGGGTGAGCTGTTTCTACTCCGTCATCTTGGCTCCGCCCCCCTGCCAATTTACTTTTTTATTTCATTCTGGCTCCTGCTAAAATGGTCAGGTGACTTCTAAACTTCCAGGCTGGGGACTGATAGCCCCAGTAGAGGCTGCTGTCTCTGCTGGGGGCCCCAGCCCTCTCTTATGTGGCTCCAATGATTCCTCCTTTCCAGGTGAGACAGCTGCAATTTGTCTTTGGGTTTGGTAAGTCAGCAGGCTGGGGCTTCTTCTCTCTCTGGTGTAGTCTGCTTGTCTGCTCTCAAGTCTGAGCTGTACAAACTCCACATGCTCCACACTCCCCCTGTCTGGACCCACTGGGTACTTTCCTGGGCTGGATTCTGCCACAATCCATCACCAAATGTATTCTGTCACTCCAGAATCCTTTCAGATTCACTTTTTAAGGTTTAGTGACAGAATTCACAGGGGAGCTTAGAGATGTTACTGCTTCCTTTCCACCATCTTGTCTCAACCCCAACAATTTTGTTAATAAAAGATTCAGAATATTCTGACACTACTCTGCCTTAATAGTTTTTTTTTCCCTTGACAACAATACTGTTTTTCAAATTTTTATTCATTTTAAACTTAAATACAAAATGAGAAAAGAAAAAAATGTACTTCCATGTACATCATAGAACAAAGGAGAGTATGCAATACAAAACAATAAATTCCCATTTCATGCACACCCATGTAATAAATCCTACATGTTATTTTCAAAGCAGCCAACTTTTCTGCACTTCTAAGGGTTTTTTGTTGTTGTTGTTCTCTCCTGTGTACTTTTTATTTAATTTATTTCTTCTTTCCCCCCCACCCCCTGCCCAGGAGGAGGTTACAATTAAATGCAAACCCACACATATATTTACATATTTGTAAATATACTTATCTGTACCCACCCATATATTTACATATTTGTAAATATACTTATCTGTACCCACATATATATATATATATATATATATATATATATATATATATATATACACACACACACACACACACACACACACACACACACACACACACAGCAGCTCTTCACCTGAGAAATAGAATAGAATGGGATTATAAGCAACATTCTAAATGGAGCATTGAGTCCATTTAAGCCATTGAGCTTCTCCTTTCAATTATCTTGGTATTCTTCATTCCCTTATGGCTAATTATTCCTTCATCTTACTTCTAAATGGCCTACACTCCTATGAACTTTCATATGAACAAAGACTATCCAGTTGATATCTTTTTACTCTCATCCTTCATCACAAAAGTAATGTTTTCCTTAAATACAAGCATTAAAGAATCTCATAATTGGATAGGAGCTTGGGTGTATCTCATCCAGTATATACTTTAAGAATCTTTCCTATAATATTTAGTCAGTGAGCTGGTCTATAAGCATCTATTAAGTGCTTACTATATATCAGGCACTATGTTAAGCACTGGGGATAAAAATATACACAAAATATAATCCCTGTCCTCAAGGAGCTTACATTTTAAATGAGAATGCAACACATAAAAGGAAACTGAAAAGGAAGAGGAAAGAGAAGGCATCCAATAGGGGGGGTGTATAATAGAGATGTCCAGAGGAGTAAAGGCTTGTGGGTAATGAAGAGAGTGCTGGCCTCTGTACTCTTCATACTTGGAAGCTCTACAAGGAATCTAGCAGCCAGAGAGAGGGATCCCAGGGTTAAAGGGTACTCCTGAAGTATGACTTCCAGAGCTTAAGTAATCTTGCCAGCTGAAGAGCTTTCTAGGACATAATGGAGAAGTACAGAGGAATTCAGTCTAGTGGGAAATGAAGTGATCAATATTTGTTTGGAGACAATTATTGAGGGGCAACTGCTACTTCCAAAAATAAGCCACTCAAAAATTGAATATGTTTCATTTTTAGGAAGTTTTCCCCCTTATATTAAGCTTAAATCTGTTTCTCTGCCACTTCCACTTTATTGCTCTCAGTATCCCATATTCTTATCCTGCTATGACAACACCTACTCATATGCTTTTTGAAACTAGTTTCTTTGAATTAATTGCTGCCTTTCTGATTGGAGATTCTTTGTCCCCTCATTCTACAACATCATCTCACAAGGGCTGATGGTAAAGTACACATTTTCCTTCCCATTGTGAATTCTAGACCCTTTCTTTGCTACTACTAATAATCAACACCAACTTTAAAGTCACCTGATTAGATTATGTTCTCCTGTTCCTTGTCACTTTGATATACTAGCTTCCTATTCTCTGTTTGTTAGGTTTTTTCCTCATGATCTTGACACTAGACCCACAGGCTTTCTCCACACTTCTCCCTCTACCATGGTTCTGGTAAACTTCAATAGCTACATGGAT
The DNA here is from genome assembly GCA_011680675.1 of Gymnobelideus leadbeateri. Classification (NCBI taxonomy): domain Eukaryota; kingdom Metazoa; phylum Chordata; class Mammalia; order Diprotodontia; family Petauridae; genus Gymnobelideus; species Gymnobelideus leadbeateri. Next base: position 81,845 of record WOXC01005076.1, read on the forward strand.
GACCATGAAATACTGTGTTCTCATAATATCTTGAACTCAGCTCCCATAGTTTTGATGTCCACTATATGTAAGTCCTCTAATAGTGCACTCTAGACTTTGTTATCCTTCACTTGCTACTGTACTGCCTGCAGCTCCCTGAATTCTGAAATTCCCCTCTGTCTATAATGTCCTTGCCATCCATCCCTCCTACTCTCTTTTTCTTCCCATACTTGCCTTTTGTGCTCATCATGAACTTTTCTACATTAATTCCTTCATGGTCTCTCAGTCTCTCAACTCTATTCTGAACTCTCTTTTCTTACCTGCCCAATTTTGACCTCATAAGTCAGTCATTTCAATAACGTTCCTTCCCCAATAAACACAATTACAAAACATTTTTCATGCAAAGTCAGATCTAAATAATAGGAAAAACCATTAGTTGCTCATAGGCAGGCTTAGCTAATATAATAAAAGTGACAATTCTACCTAAATTAATTTACTTATTCAGAGTCATGCCAATCAAACTACCAAAATATTTTATAGAGCTAGAAAAAAATAATAACAAAACTAATTTGGAAGAACAAAAGTTCCAGAATATCAATGGAATTAATAAAAAGAAATTCAAGGGAAGGTGGCCAGATCTCAATACCAGATCCCAAATTGTATTATAAAGCAGCAATCATCAAAACTACTTGGTACTGACTAAGAAATAGAATAGTGGATCAGTGGAATAGGATAAGTACATGAGACACAGTAGTCAATGACAATAGTAATCTACTATTTGATAAACCCAAAGACTCCAGCTTCTGGGATAAGAACTCACAATTTGACAAAAACTGCTAGGAAAATCAGAAAATAGTATGGCAGAAAGTAGGCATAGACCAACATTTTACACTGTATACCAAAACAAAGTCAAAATGGTGAACAATTTAGATATGAAGGCTGATACTATAAGCAACCTGGGAGAGCAAGGAAAGGTTTACCTGTCAGATTTATGGAGAATGGAAGAACTTATGAGCAAAAAAAAAAATAGAGAACATTATGAAATGCAAAATGGTTAAGTTTGATTACATTAAACTCAAAAGGTTTTGCACAAAGCCAATGTAATGAAGATTAGGAGGGAAGTAGAAAACTGGGAAAGAATTTTTATAACCAATGTCTCCAATAAAGGCCTCATTTCTAAAACATGTAGAGAATTGAGTCAAATTTATAAGACTACAAGTCATTCCCCAATTGATAAATGGTCAAAAGATATAAACAGACAGTTTTCAGAGGAAGAAATTAAAACTATCTATAGACATAGGAAAAAAATGCTCTAAATCACTATTGATTAGAGAAATGCAAATTAAAACAACTCTGAAGTACAATATCATACCTATCAGATTGGCTAACATGACAAAAATAGGAAATTTATCAATTCTGGAGAAGATGTGGGAAAATTGGAACATGAATGCATTGTTGGTGGAGTTGTGAACTGACCCAACCATTCTGGAGAGGAATTTGGAAGTATAATTAAAGGGCTATAAAGAAGTACATACCCTTTGACCTTTGACCCAGAAATACCACTTCAAGGTCTATATCCCAAGATCATAGAAATAGAAAAAAGACCCACATGTACAAAAATATTTATAGCAAGGGTGGCGAGGTGGCACAGTGAATAGAGCACTAGCCCTGGAGTCAGGAGGACCTGAGTTCAAATCCAGCCTCAGACACTTAACACTTACTAGCCATGTGTCCTTGGGCAAGTCACTTAACCCCAATTGCCCTGCTTTTTCCCCCTCCAAAAATTATATATATATATATATATATATATATATATATATGTATATATACACTTATAGCATGGGGTTTTATGGTGGCAAATAATTGGAAATTGGAAACTGAGGGAAGGCCCATCAATGATTTAACATGTTTTGGTTATTGTAATGTAATGAAATATTAATGTAATGGAATATTATTGTGCTATAAGAAATAATGAGTAGGCAGACTTCAGAAAACACCTGGAAAGACTTATTTGAATTGATGTTGAGTGAAGTAAGCAGAACCAGGAGAACATCGTACCCAGTAACAGCTACATTGTGTGCTGACTAACTGATAGACATCTCTTCTTAGCAAAGCAAAGATCTAAGGTGACTCTAAGGGACTCATGATGGAAAATGATGTCCACATCCAGAAGAAAATAAAACAACTATGAATTCTGAATGAAGATTCAAGCATATTATTTGTTTCCTTTATCTTTTTTTAAATTTGATTGTTCCTTCTTTCTCATAGTTTTTACCATTGATTCTAATTCTTCTTTACAAAATGACTAATGTGAAAATAGGCTTAGTATCAATGTATATGGAGAGTCTGCATCAAATTGCATGTCATCTTGGAGTGAGAGTAGTATATATATGGAGAGAAAACTTGGAACTCAAAATCTTATGGAAGTGAATGTTGAAAATGAAAATTATACATTTTTAAAATGTAAAAAATAAAGGTATAAGAGGGGGAAAAGGAAAATAATACTGTTCCTTTCCCTCTACTTGGGTCTCTTTATGGGATTTACCACAAATGTCAGCATTTTAACATTAACTGAGTCCTCCTACATTTATGTCAATCTTTTTATTCATCTCTTATTAACTTTCTATAATACAAGGAACAGTATCTATTCCAAATTTTCTTTTCTTTCAAAATCCCAACTCAATACCTTCTTCAACTGTTAGATTCATACAATATAAAATCCATAAACCTCAACACATGTACACATTTCTACTCCTCTAAAGTTATCAATGTCCTCACCTCTATGCTTTGCTTGTTGACTCCGGTCTCAAAAAAAAAAAAAAAAAAAGATGGCAGACTGCCTTTCAAAAACTGTCTCTACCTCATTCTGCCACTCACTGATACTCCCTCCAATACCACAATCTTTTAAATTCTGTTTTTCTACCTATCCTTATACTGAAACAGCTCTTCCTAGGTCCACTATTACTAAATACAATATCCCTTGTCTTATGTTTTCATCTTTCACAGTATTTTGGTAGCATTTGACACTGTATCCTATCCTTTCTTGACAAAATCTCTTCTCTAGTTCATCTCCTCCTTATAGTATCTCTCTCATACTAATATTTTTATATTTCTTATGGATCCTTATCCTCCCTCACTTCTTAAACATAGGCATACTCCAATGTTCTCTTACTGGAATTCTCATCTTGTCCTTTCTTTAGTTTTCCCCTTGATGGTCTTATCTACTTGTGTTTATCTGTTTATCTACTTCATTTAAATAACTCACAAACTTTATGTCCATCATCAGTCTTCTCCCAAATCTACATGCCCATAATTTCATTAGCTTCCTGCCTATCCTGCCTGAATTTCCCACCACTTGAAATTAGAAATGTCCAAAACTGAACTCATTACCCTACTAAATGATCCTTTTACATTTTTGCTTAGTTATTAATACTGACCATATCTTCTGAACAAACTGTGGTATGTGAATGTAATGAAATATTATTGTGCTATAAAAATGATGAGCAGGCACATGTAATGATAAGCAAAATGGTACTTAGCTCCTTATTTCAGCCCTTCAAGTGTCTTTGAATCTCACCTGTGATTATATCAAGTCTTTGTTATAAACAGAACCTGTGAAGCCCACAGTTGGAAGAACTTGCCAAAGACCAGGATAGGAAGGACATAAGAGCTTCCTCAGAACAGGAAGGAGCTGAGGATATAAAAGCTTGAGCACAAACTGGGACTGAGCAGAACCGGGAGGAAAGTTGTCTGTGGTGTCGGCACTCTATCTGTTCTGTCTGTGTTGATGTTATTTTGTCACACCTTTCTGCTGACAGAGAATGTTGCTTGCAGAAGTCCTGGGACCTTATTGCTAGTTCAGAAGCCCTGAAAGAGGACTTTCCTTCTTTCTGTTTACAGAAGTCCTGAAGGAGCGTTTTACTGATATTTTCAAAGGTCCTGGGACTTTACTGATGATTTGTGTTTGGTTTCTCAGGCAGAAATCCTGTCTGTTTGTTTTAATTTCTCAGACATAGGCCCTGTTTATTGGTCTGCATTGATTTCACAGGCAGAAAGTGGATTGATGATGGTGCTGACAATGTGTGTGAATATTGTTGTAAATCTGCTCACCTTAATGTGTATAGATATTGTAGTGGCTCTGTTAAGTTTTGTCTTCCCAGAAAATGAGAAAGACTTGAGGTGGACTGGTCACCATGAGCTTCAAGCTGTAGCTTGAATTGAATGGGGAGAACTGGAATGGGAGCTGGGAGCTGCTAACTTGTGAATCCAGGTGACAGATGGGTGAATTCAGGCAAGAGCTGGAAGCATGGAAGAACCATGGAGTTGGAATTCAGCCTCAAATCAAGATGAAAGGACCTTTACTTGGGTACTTAGTGCTGACTGACAAGATTAAGACTCTGTTACCTAGGGGTAGGAGACTTTTGTACTTTGTACCCCTTAAGGATGATTGCTCCTTAAGGGTGATTGATTTAAGGATGATTGGAAGTCAGTCTCCAATCAAGATGAAAGAAGACTTGAGATGGGTACTCTAAATTGATTGAGTCACTTTGCGACTTATTGAATCTTTTGTTTAAGACTATGTAGCCACCTTAGTAACAAGTTGCTATGTTATATTGTTATGAATGCTCTAATTTGATTTCTGTGAATGTTTTGTTTTAATGTGTTGCTGAATAAATAGAGTTCACTATACTATGTGATCAGAACCTTAAAGTTATTCACAACAGCAATCCTCAGATGACCTGATTGTGCTTGGCTTTACAGCATATTTCAGGAAAGAAAAAAAAAACTTAAAAGATTTACATGAACTAATGCTGAGTGATTTGAGCAGAACTAGAACATTGTACACAACAACAGCAATGTTGTGCAATAATCAACTATGATAGACTTAGCTCTCCTCAGCAATACAATGATACAAGACAATTCTGAAAGACTAGTGATAGAAAATGCTAACCACATCCAGAAAAAGAACCATGGAGTCTGAATGTAGTTTGAAGCATACTATTTTCCCTTCTTTGTTTTTTCTATCTCTTGGTTTTTCCCATTTTGATTTTTTTTTCCCAACACAACTAATGTGGAAAGATGTTTAACATGTGTGTACATGTATAACATGTATGTATGGGGATGTGTTAATGTAATACATGTACACACATGATGAGGGAGAAAAGGGAGGGGGGAAATTTGGAACTCAAAATTTTGTAAAAATGAATGTTGAAAACTATCTTCACATGTAATTGGGGAAAAAATAAAATACTATTAAGGAAAAATGTTAACCATGTCTCTAACTTCTAAGTTACTCAAGCTCATAGCTTCAGAAATTTTTGATGCTTTCCTGTTCCTCAGCCTATATGAAAAATAAATTGCTAAATCCTTTCAATTTAATTCCTCACATTAAAAACAGAAATGATTTTGTTTGATGTGTCTATGATTAGTAAAATCAATTAAAATATAAAATGGAGGAAAAATGCTCAGCAAACATTCTGAACACTATCATAGAGGATGAAGGATGCCCTGCAACATTGTATTGACCTAACTTTACACAGATGAAAGCAAGCATGTGAAAAATATGTATTTTCCAGACCACCGTGTACAATTTTGTGATCCTACGTCACTGTTATCAATATCATTATCAATATATAGTGTTTTTTCTATAGATACTGTGAATAGGCAATGAACTGTATTGAAAATTGAATAAAAGGAAGACAGGCTCAATTTCTTTTAGGAAATTGTTCAAACTATTTAATTATCGCCAAATTTCTCCCTGAAAAGAGCCTCATCTTTTTAGGAATAATATATTTTTGGTAATGAATGCTGTATGAGTCAAAGAACTTACCCAAAGGTCAATAGAGAGATACTTGATTAGTAGGAGTATTCTGCAACATAATGCTAGCAAATAATTGCACAGAAAGAGTACAAAGAATATCAACAAAGAGATATATAACCATAAGAGAGGACAAACTGCTCATTAAGTGAGTGTGAATAGTAGAAAAGCCCTTGAGCTCAATTGGTCCATTCAGTGTCAAAAGATCTAGAGCAATGCTTCAAGTACAGGACTAACCCCTAAGGAGCCTTTACAAAAAAAGTATGGGAGAGTCCAATAGAATGAGAAGGCATGGATGTGTTGCAGTTTGTGCCACTATTTGAAGTACTCACATTCTTTTAATAAGAGATCCATGGAAATATATCCCTGGCCCTTAGCACAGTGCTTTACAAAGAGTAGGATTTTGATAAGGATTAGACTTATAATTTCACAGATAAAGGAATGCCGCAGTTGACAAAACTACTACCCATAAAGGTAAGCATCTCCTCTTTGATTACTAGTCTTCAGAGGTTAAATGACTTTCCCAGGATCACAAAGTCAAAATGTGTAAAAAAAAATGTGACTGACACCCAGATCTTCGGGGATGATAGCAGTCTTCTGTTCACCTTACACAACTACCTCTCTAGATATAACGTCTTAGTTGAGCTTTAATTACTTCATCAGCTTCTGAATAATATTTATGCAGCCCTTTATGGTTTCAATGTAGTATCCATCCATCTATCTATCTATTTATCTATCTATCTATCCATCCATCCATCTATCTACCTATCTATGTATCTATCTATCAATCTATATCTTCATCCGGATAGACATCGGTCTTTGGATAGACATATATACACTTATATACATATACATATCTCTGAACTTATACATATTTATATTATATTTATACATTTATATTACATGTATACATTTATATTTCGTTTCCATATTATAAATACATTTATAGCTATAAACAAATATTCCCCATATGTCTATCTGTAGCTATGCATGTGTATTTATATGTTCATATATATCACATCAAAACCTAAAGGGTTATAAATAAATATGCAAACATAATTCATCAATCCAGAAATATGTGGATTACATATATATGTATGTGGATTATATGTATATATTACATGACAAAATATATGTGTCTATATCTACATACATACCTATATACAGTTGGTATAAGATATTTATGCATGTCACCAAACATTTATATGACACCAAATGCCATACCATTTCATAAGTATTGAGATACAAACAAAAACAAAATATGGACCCAACCCTCAAAGAATGTGCATTCTAATGGAAGGGATCGCATACAAATAACTATGTACTTATAGGGTATATACAGTATAAATGGAAGATAATCTCAAAGAGAAGATACTATGAAGGAAGCAGGAATGGAGCAATATTGGAAAAGTTTTCTGGGGCGGCTAGGTGGCACAGCGAGTATAGCGCCGGCCCTGGAGTCAGAAGGACCTGAGTTCAGATCCTGCCTCAGACACTTAATGCCCACAAACAAACAAACAAACAAAAAAAAAAAAACCCAGCCGTGTGACCTTGGGCAAGTTACTTAACCCCAATTGCCCTCCAAAAAGCAAAAAAAAAAGTTTTCTGCAGAAGATAGGATTTAAGCTTAATTTAAAAGTAAACTAGAGGTGAAGGTGAAGAGACAGATCATTCTCTGTGTGTGTGTGTGTGTTGTGTGTATCTTTGCCTTCCTGCCTTTAATGATACCTGACTAACCACTTTATCATGGTGGTGATCCTTTATACATATGTGTTTAATAAATCCCTGTTAGATTTGAATTATATGATCAGCCTCAAATGTATATCCCATATGTATACATATGTATTCCTACACATACAATACACATACAATCACAATAACATTGAAATTTTTTAATGCTACATAAATGTTATTTAATTTTATTCAATTTATATATGTTATTTCATCCAATGCTGTGAATTAGTAATTAGAGGAATCCCTATTTCCTTTCTTTTTTGTTTTGATTTTCAAATTTCCTTTACTTCCTTCCCCCTTCCCCCCACGATAGCATATAGTCCAGTATAGGATCTGCAAATACATTCATATTAGACATTATTCCGATTACAAAGGCGTATTGTACTAGGTGGGATGAAAGATGGTAAAGAAGAAATAAAACCAAATAAAGAAAAGAAAAAGATCATTTAGTTTGCTTCCATCAGGATTCAGGCTCAGTTCTTTCTAGTTATATCTCTGGATGGCGCATTTCTCTCTTTCTTGAGTCTTTCAGGATTGACTTATATCACTGCATTGCTGAAAAGAGTCCAGTCTGTCATAGTTGGTCATCACAGATATGGTATGTCTGTGATTGTATACAAATTTCTTCTGATTCTACTCTTCTCGCTCAGCATCAGTTTGTATAAGTCTCTCCAGGTAATTATGAAATCCGTCACCTCCTTGTTTCTTATAGCACAATAATATTCCATTACATTCATATACCACAACTTGTTTAGCCATTCTCCAATTGATGGGCACCCCTTTAGTTTCCCATTCTTTGCAACCACAAAGAGGGCTGCTATAAATACTTTTGTACATTTGGGTCTTCCTCCCACTTCTATGATCTCTTTGGGATATAACCCTAGAAGTGGTATGGCTGGGTCAAAGGGTATGAAATTATTTATAATCCTTTGGGCATAATTCCAGATTGCTCTCCAGAATGGTTGGATAAGTTCACAACTCCACCAGCAATGTATTAGTGTTCCAATTTGTCCACATCCTCTCCAGCATTTGTCACTTTCTTGTTTTGTCACCTTAGCCAATCTGACTGGAGAGATGTGGTATCTCAGAGTTGTTTTGATTTGCATTTCTCTAATCAATAGTGATTTAGAGCATTTCTTCATATGCTTATAGATATCTTTAATTTCTTTCTCTGAAAACTGCCTGTTCATATCCTTTGACCATTTATCAATTGGGGAATGACTTGTATTCCTATAGATTTGGTTCAGTTCTCTATAAATTTTAGAAATGAGTCCTTTATCAGAGACACAAGTTGTAAAAATTCTTTCCCAATTTCCCACCTCCCTCTTGATCTTGCCTACATTGGCTTTGCTTGTACAGAAGCTTTTCAATTTAATGTAATCAAAATGATCCATTTTGCATTTTATAATGCTCTCTAATTCTTGTTTGGTCCTAAAGTGTTCCCCTTTCCACAAATCTGTCAGGTAAACTATTCCTTGTTTTCCCAAATTGCTTACAGTATCATCCTTTACACCTAGATCATGCACCCATTTAGACTTGATTTTGGTATATGGTGTTAGATAGTGATCTATGCCCAGTTTCTGCCATACTGTATTCCAGTTTTCCCAGCAGTTTTTGTCAAATAGTGCTTTCTTATCCCAAAAACTGGGGTCTTTGGGTTTATCAAACAATAGATTACTATATTCATTAACTGCTGGGTCTCCTGCGCCTAATCTATTCCATTGATCCAGTAATCCCCATTTTCTAAATGAGGTAATTTAGCCTTAGGGATTTTCAGTGACTTGCCAAATATTACATTAGCGGCAAGTAATAGAATCAAGATTTGCAATCAAATACTCTTTCTTTGAATCTACGTTTTTTTTTTTTTTCCATTTGACCATTGTGCTTCATTGATCAATACTTCAATACTAATTAAGGGTGTTTTTTGTTTGTTTGTTTGTTTGTTTGTTTTTTGTCAAACTTAGTATGTATTTGTTGAATGACAGGATGAATGTATGAAACTAAAAAGAATATATAAGCTGTCTGTCAGGCTATCAAACAAAAACACTAAGACAAAATTTGTCATTCAATGAGAGTAACTCCAAACTTTAGGCTTATTTCCCTCTACTCTTTCAATTTCTCTGCCTTAAATGCATTCACTGTTGATTAACTCCTCTTCCATCAGCAATTTATTCTTGCTCTCTAACTCACTAGCAGTGTTGGATTCTGTGACCCTCTGTCTTCTTTAATAAAGTACAATTAATAAAACAGAACTTCAACATCCACCCCCAAATCATCTGCTTAATTTCATGCAGCAAAAATCTGCATAAAGATTTACCCAATTTGTAAAGCCATGGAAGATTGCCTCTTGGAAATTTTGATCCAAACAAATCAAATTTTCAATGGTTTCTTTTCTCAGGAGTACTGAGAGCAGAAAATGATAAGTGGGTGGAGAACAGGAAGCTAATCCCTTACCATTCAAGCAAGAATATCTCTGGGGACCAGGAACCTGAGGGAAATCTTTTCTTCTAAAGAATGTTTACATTTAGACTAATGTATTAATCAGAGGCCTATGATGCCATCTTGATGCTGACATAGATTGTTCCTCTCTCTAGGATGAAGTCAGAAACTTGTACAGAATTTCAAACATGTTACTCTCCATCCTCAAAAGAAGTAATAAAACTATGCAAGTCTACTCTCTTAGCATCCAATTGTTCTCAATGTCTAAAGAGATCCTGGTCAGAGACCTCACTCAGAGCCACAATATCATTTCTTGTCAAAATGTGGAACAATATGTTAAGGAAAAGGACAAGAAACAACATGAAGAATGCAGAGGTCATGAAAAAGTATTTCACCATAGATACAGTCTTAGGTTTCCCCAAAATTTATTTCTTTTAGGGAAGCTAGGTGGCACAGTGAATAGAACACTGACCTTGAAGTCAGGAGGACCTGAGTTCAAATCCAGCCTCAGACACTTGACACTTAACTAGCTGTGTGACCTTGCACAAGTCACTTAACCCCAGCTGCCCTGTCTTCCCCCTTCCAAATTTTTTTCTTTCCCCTAAAATTTTCAAATGTCTTAAGGGCTTTACACTGGTTAAGCACCTGATAGAAAGTTGATATCTTCTCCAACACAACCCTTATCATTACCTATATCATGAATACAAGTATTAAAAGATTTTCTTTTATTCCTGTCTATTTCATTTATGATAATGCCAGAATGCAGGAAGAGCTCTAAATATGTTGTTAAGTCATTTATAGCTATACAGGAAATTCTTCCAATTAAATAGAACTAACAATATTAATTCACATTCATGTAATTGCTTACAGTTTACAAAGTGTTTATGTCACAAGAACTGTGGGAAGTAATTTGTACAAGTCTGTTACTATCCCTCCCTTGCACAGAGATGAACTTGAAGCTTAACTGAATTAAGTGAATTGGTCACTACTAGGCAATGGTGGCATCACAGATCAAACCTAGTTCCTCTGACTTCAAGTCAAGTGCACAGATCATATTGCTTATCAAGTCTAAAAGTATTTTGGTCAGCATATCTATAGGATTATTCCTAAAATAGATATCTAATATCTTTGGTATACTCACAGTTATATCCTGTGAAGAAATATAATGAAAAGAACTCTAGACTATCAATAAGACATTAGTTTTAATCCCATTTCCTCTAATTAACTGTTATGTCACTTCAGACAATTCACCAAATCACAGAATCTCATAGTTTAAAAAGTTCTCTGAAACCACTCTGAGACCCAAATAATACCAAAATAAGAATCTTTCCTACATGGCAAATGATAAAAATGGTAAATATTGGAGAGGCTATGGGAGAAAAAAATGCATCATTGCTGGTGGCATGAATTAGGCCAAACATAGTCTGATATCAGTGACAAAAAAAATGATAATGTTAGATACCTGAGGCCATTTATTAGGGAATTCTCCTTAGGACAAAGTCAATCCATTTCACACTATCTTTTTGTGTGGTCATCCAATCGGATCTGAATATATTTCTTTCAATACACAAAGTCAATGTGAAAGAGGGCCAAATACTTGTAGAAAGCTCAGGATACTGTCCCTTCTTTATTTTCTGTCTATTCAAGTCAGAAAAGCACTATATTTTTTTTGTTTCATTAGTTGAGACATATTGAGAAACAAAGCAGCATGCCAACCAGTATATTTTCACATGAGATGATTCTTTTAGAGCAAAGGTTCATAAGGCAAATGTATAGATTTTGTAACAAGCAGGGAGGGATATACTCATTTAAATATTCTCATGAATACATGACTTCACTGATGTAAGTATTACCTTCAGTAGTGCTGATTTTATCCCCTCTAAACTTTCTCCCTATATATACTTGTCACCCAGTGTCTTTTGTAAATCCTCCTAAGAGGAGTCATCTAACATGTTGGACACCTTCCTGTAGTAATTGTCCTATCTCAGAGGTGCCAAGGAAACACATGAATATCCATTTCCATTCTATGATCTCTCATTCTTCCCACTTGACCATCATTTCTCCTTTTTTTTCATCATGCATCAACTTGGTGACACTCCTTTTATCACTCCTTAACTGCCAAGTCATTGTTGATTATGTTGATTATGCTCCGGTGCCTATTTACATACACCAGGCATCTTTTCATTACAGAATAACCTATTTTTTTTTAGAATTCTAAAGGAACTCAGAAGTTAGCTATTTCAAATTGTACATGGAAAAAATATTCTTGGATCCTTTGAAATTCAAGGAGCTAGCCACCAATGCTTTCCAAGGCAGCCCATTGCACTTAGGTATACCATTTATCATAAGAAATGCCTATATATGTGCTCTTTTTCACTTCTGCTCATTATTCTTGGTTCTGGGCTCTTTTGCAACTTTTACTCATTACTCTTGGTTCTGTCTTCTAGTGCCAAGTCTAATCCTTCAACCATGTAACGGTCCTTCAGAGATATAAAGACAGCTACCATGGCTACCTGATCCCTCACTTCTGCAGGCTAAACATTACCAATGGAACACTTCTACAAGATGATATTGGAAAAGTCTCCGAGGGGAGGAAGGAGAACTCTATTATAATCATAGTGAGGTGATATAAGAAAAAAGAGCAGAAACAGGAAAGAATGGGGTCAAAATAAGAGATAAGTATTAGTATAATTTTGGGGGGAGTTTTTTGCAGAGCAATTGAGGTTAAGTAACTTGCCCAAGGTCACACGGGTAGGTTTTTGTTTGTGTGTGTTAAGTGTCTGAGGCTGGATCCGAACTCAGGTCCTTCTGACTGCAGGGCCAGCGCTCTATTCACTGCACCACCTAGCCGCCCCAGTATAAGTATAATTTGACTGAGACAGAAAATACATGGGGCAGTAGTATGACATATGTGTAGAGCACAATTTTACAACCTTGATTATGGTTTGCTCCCTTAGAACTAGATGAAGGACCTTGTTCTTGTGAATCATTTGCAATTTTTCACTTTTTATGACCCTGGTGCTCCATCATTGGTGACCAAATAGAATCCGTAAGAGCATTTTAACATTAAGGAGGTGAACATTTAAAAGTGAATCCCTTAGGAACACAAAGTGCTTCACAGTTTTCTAAAAGGGGGCTTTCTCCTAATCAGTTTTGGGAACACAGCTCATTGTCCAAGGTACACACACACACACACACACACACACACACACACATACAAACTAAAACAATGAGCTGTACATTCAGTCATATATTATAATTTGGAAAATCTACAATGGATATTGACTTATGAATTAATGTATTCACAAGCAGCCATGCTCACTACAGTAACACTTTCAGCATTGACATCTTCAAACAAATGAGCAATAAATAGCATGATATGAAGAGTAAGAGCATGATTTCTGCCTCTACTTTCTTCTACAAATCCATGCAACATAAATTGAATCACATTATGAAAAAAGTAGACAAAAGTGTTTTAAAAAATAAAGCTATAACCTGTTGGGGGTTTTGTCATTATTTTCTGTTTTGCTTTTTTTTAAAACCAGGACAATCTTTTTCAAAGTTCCTTACTCCCTGTAGAAAGGTCAGCTATTCTGATAACTCATGTGAATGTTGGTATTTTGGGGTGTTTTTTTTGGCAATGGGGAAAAGAAAACCTTTTTAACCTATTTTCATTTTTTTGTCCTTCTTAGAATGTTTATCATTAAAAGTGGCAAAATAAAACATATTTTTCTCATAGAAGTCATTCATTCATAATACATATGTACATATGCATATATAAATATACATACATGTTTTATATATTTATAAACACATATATACATGAATACACATACACATATGTTTATATGTATATGTATGCATATATACACAAACACTATGTTTTTCTTTCTATCATCAGCTCTCTGAATCTTTCACATTTAGCCCATTCTCCAGTCTAAACTTACTAGGCAGCTTTATCTCTTAAAACTCCAACATCAGGAATATATGAGTGTCAAGAAATCCATCATTTCCATCTGTCATGGTTGTCATTTTCATTGACCCTTTCATAGTGTCAAGGTGTCTCTCCATCAAGAGTCATTAGTCCTGAGACTATCTATATTTTAATTCTTTTTTTGTTTTTGTTTTGTTTTGTTTTTTACTATTAGAGATAGGCCTTAGGGTGCAATTATTTGCAAGCATTTGATTGACATTTTCTGGGGATTGTATATTGGGTCCATCTTTCAATTTCTATGGGCCAAGTCTTAGAAAGCCTCCAAATTGAATACCAATTGTTTTTTTTCTTAATGATTTTACAGATTTATTCATATATACTAATAAAGCACCATGATAGAGTTTCCAAAAACCCTTTAGCTTCACCCTTTTAAGGGGAATTAAAATTGACTATTTTTAGTTATGGCAGATCTATTTTCAATTCCTCCAATAATACTTCAGTTTAGACTAATTAATTTGGTTAGAAGGAAGAAGTGAAAACAGAAACATGACTGGGAGATGCTCTTTTTAAAGAAAAGAAATCCTGGATTTGTCAGATAATAAGCACTCCTCTTCATTATTCCCTTAACCCCTATAGTCATCTCATTTGTACAAAGCTGTTTGCATGTTGTCTTCTCCAACAGGCTGTGAGCCCCTCAAAAGCAGGGTTTGTCTTTTACCTTTATTTGTACCCTCACCTCTTAACATGGTACCTGGCATTGCATAGGCAGTTAGATGTTTACCAACTAACTGACTCGGAGATTTACATATCCCTGTCATTTGAAATGACAGTATTTGGTTTCTCATCAGAGTTCTACCTATATGAATTTAAGGAAGGCACTTCATTTTTTCTAGACCTAAGTTTATTCATCTATAAAATAAGATGATAGAACTTGATCAGTATTTGTGTTATATATCTCTTTGGCAGTCTATTGAAGACTTTGGGCTCCTTACAATAATGGTTTTAAGTGCATAGGATAAAATGAGTAGAATTACAAAAGAAAACAATTATGTTGAAACATACTGACCATTTTAAAAATAAATGTATACCTTATTTATTTTAACATTAATATTTTTTCAAAGTTGAGTTCCAAATTCTCTCTCCTTCCTACTGGCCCCTCCCCCATCCATTGGGAAGGCAAAAAATATGATATCAATTATACATGTGAAATTTTGCAAAACATTTCCATATCAATCATGTTGCAATAAAAAAGCAAGAAAAATATTTAAAGTGAAAAAAACTATGTTTCAATATGCATTCAGACTTCATCTGTTTCTCTCTCTCTCTCTCTCTCTCTCTCTCTCTCTCTCCCCGTGGCAATTTATTTTTTTAAACAATTTCATCAAACCCAGGTTAAGAGCCCCTAGATTAGATGAATTTTAAGAATCACTCCAGGTTGAAATATAAGTTTTTCTGACATTGTGACTACTCAGTGTTACATGCCTCCTCAAACATTCCCAGACTCTGTAATAAAGACAAGGAATGAAGATTTTTCACTTTGTTTCTTCAACATGCATTTCTTCACCCTTTTGTATCTGTAGTTGTACATTTCATCAATATTTTATTTACTACAATAAAATCTCATTCATTTTGAATTTTAAAAAATAGTAATGGTTTGAATTAAAATTAATCTATGTACTAATTTTTTAGAACTTGTAAAGATAATTGTAGATGAAAGCAAGATAATAAGGATGACATTTATCCTAACTTAAAGAAAATATTCATCTTGTGTTTACTTCCACCAACACTAGAAATTATTTAGAGAACTTATTGCATGTTTAAAATATTTGAGAATTTTAAAACCCCAAGATGACATGAAATACTGGCCTGAAAATCAGGGCACCCTCTCCCCTCTCACTTGTAAAATTGGCTTTAAGAATCATTTCAGTTCTCTAATGTTAAGTTATCTGAAAAAGAAGAAGGTAGAAAATGCTATTCCTTAGAACTTCTAAGTTTCCTTTTATTTCTGACATTGCATGGTCAATACAATGACACTGGAAGACCATACAAAATGAAGGTCATTTTTAATGAATCATGAAAAGAACGTAAAGCAGTAGGTAGGATTGCTAAATATGTCCAATACAACTGATTATTTTATAAGCTTAAAACAACCCAGTCATCTCTGCAAGTGAGAAGATAATCAGAGTTAATCTTGAGAACAAAAACTTTCAAAATGTGGGAGGAGGAGGAGGAGGAGAATGTCTCTATCTCTTTTGGGAAAGATGCAGACAGATATGTTGAAAGGGTTAGACATTCCTTGACATAGGGGCCATATGATTACTAGGGTGGTTAAGCTGGAAAACTAAATCCAAAATTAAGAATTCTCATTTCACAAAAGCGTACACCCACATTCAACAACCAGCCACTCAATATGCTTCAGACAAAATGAACAAGTTAAAAAGTAATGGAATAGAACTTGGAAAGACAGTGGAGTGAGAAGTTTCCTAGGGAGAATTTTCCCCTCACCATACCAAAAAAAAACTCAATTAAGGAACATTTAAATATAGAAGACAGTAGCAGCAGGAAGAAAATTGAAAAAAAAAAAACACTGCTGAGGCAATACTCTTTCCTTTTATTATATGCTATGCATTTTTTCCTTTAGTTTTAATTTATTTTTAAAATTTAAAATTCTAATTCTCTCCCCCCAACTCCTCCCTGACCAATTGAAAAGGCAAATCATATAATATCAATTATGCATGTGAAGTATGCACCATAGTAGCCATGTTACAAAAGAAGAAAGAAAAATGAAAAAAAGTATGGTTCAATCTGTACTCAGAATTCATCAATTCTCTCTATGGAGTATCCATCATTTTTCATCATGCGTCCTTTGGAAATTGTCTTGGATTATGTCTTAATAAGAATAGAAAAATATTTTACAATTGATCATTATTACAATATTGCCATTCACTTTGCATCAGTTCACATGGATCTTCCCAAGTTTTTCTCAAACCATCTTGCTCATTATTTCATATAGCACAATAATATACTATCACAATCACAACTTTTTAGCCATTTTCCAATTGATGGGCATGCCCTCAAATCCCAATTCTTTTTCTTCACAAAAAGAGTTGCTATAAATATTTGTGTACATATAAGTCCTTTTCCCTGTAGAAAGACATAATAAAGGTATTGCTGGGTCAAAAATTATGCACAAATTTATCCCCCGTTGGACATAATTCAAATTATTTGCAATAGTTGAGCTAGCTCACAACTTCACCAAGAATGCCTTAGTGTACCTATAATTCCATACTTCCTTCAGCACTTTTCACTTTCTTTTACTATTATGTCAGCAAATCTATCAGATTGTGGGAAGTGGGAGATGGTACCTCAGACATGCTTTAATTTGCAATTCTCCAATAAATAGTTTTTTAAAGCATT
This sequence comes from Gymnobelideus leadbeateri, assembly GCA_011680675.1. Classification (NCBI taxonomy): domain Eukaryota; kingdom Metazoa; phylum Chordata; class Mammalia; order Diprotodontia; family Petauridae; genus Gymnobelideus; species Gymnobelideus leadbeateri. The sequence continues at coordinate 99,166 of WOXC01005076.1, forward strand.
TGTTCACATAGCTATTGATAACTTTGATTTCTTCTTCTGTGAATTGTCCATTCATATCCTTTGGCCATTTGTAAATTGTGTATTAACTCTATTTTTTATAAATTTGGCTCAGTTTCTTATCTATGGGAGAAATTAAATCTTTATCAGAAAAAAAAAACTTGGTGGTTTTTCCCCTAGGTTCCTGATTTTATTCTTATTTGGACTGTATTAGATTTTTTTTCTTTTTTGTGCAAAATGTTTTTAATTTCATGTAATCAATATTATTTACTTTATTTTCATTATCCTCTTTATCTTCTATTTGGGTATAATCTCTTCCCTTATCCATAAATCTTTTTTTTTTTCAAGGAAAGAAGTTAAGTAACTTTATTAAGTGGCAGAGATGTGAGTTTACCAGGATTCCAGTGGTTTCATGACTTAGACTTTTAGGATCATAAAATAGGCATTAAAATATTCATTAATATAAAAAATAAAAATTTTAAGTTTAGAATTACATAATTTTACAAATGTCAAGATTTAAAATTTGTGCATTTTTTAGTAGAAGCCAGACTTTTGAAATCTCCAGATTATTTGTTTTAGAAACAAAATCCACCACAATTGCTATTTTAAAAGGTAAAAGAATCTTTTTTAGGTCCTGAGATTTTTCCCTTTTTTTTACTTTATTTTTTTTCCTTTCAATGTTGAACTTTTTTAGTACTTCCTGAAGTCATAACCCTATGAAGGCTCAACGAAGTGACTTGACCAAGTATCAGATCCAAGGGTATTCTGTGTCCAAATTAAGGGATATTTCCATTGTTAGCTGGTGTTAAACAGCAAAGAGCTTAAACACCTCCACTTTGCAGCCCAGGTCTTTAGAAGGTTCTCTCCCAAGGTCATGTCTTATTCTGTTATACCATAAGATCCTTTGAAAAGAGCTACTTGTTAACTGAGGTATATGAATTTATTTCAACTTAAGAAAATTTTAATACATATATAATAATGTGCCTATATAGTAATGTATAATCCTGACCCACCTGGACTCCTCTTTAAGCATTCCCCTGGGCTTTCTCCCTCACCCTGAGGCTGGACTCTGGGATTTTTGTTTCCTGTCTTGCTTTTTTTACTCCTGGAAAGAGGTCCTTGCTTGACATGGCTAGGCATGGATTGGAGGAATTCTTCCCCTTGCCCAGGTTCCATTGTCTTTTCTGTCTCCTTCCCAAGTCAGGCCTCCCAAGCTTTTGATTTTGATAGGGGGTTATGAGAGTAGCTACATGAAGTCCCTTGGCTGTCTCTTTAACCATGGCCTCAGTTCCTGGTGGACTAGTTCCATCGAGAACAAGATTATAAAGATGACTATTTGAAGTTCTTGTCTTCACATAGGCAGTATAATGCCCCCGCCTCATAGTACCACTATGTTCAACAACTCCATATAAAGAATACAACACTTTTGTATTTCCTTCAACAACATTCTTGCACTTTATGGTACAAAAGGGAGCCAAATCTATCACATCTGGAAACTTTATGTGCTTCTTTCACCCACCCATTCTTTAAGATTAGATTATTTAGTTTCCAATTAATTTTATTTAAGCTTCCATGACACTTTACTGAATTAACTTTTATTGCATTATGATTATGGTCTAAAAATGTTACATTTAAGATTTCTACTTTTCTGCATTTGTAATGCTTTTATGCCTGAACACATGGTTAATTTTTGTGAAAGTGCCACATGCAGATCA
>WOXC01005077.1:0-117136 GCA_011680675.1 Gymnobelideus leadbeateri
ATCTAAAACATCAGGGCAATTTTCCTTGAGAATTTCTTGAGGGGTGATTTCTAGGTTCTTTCTTTGATCATGGCTTTCAGGTAGTCCAATAATTTTTAAATTGTCGCTCTTGGATCTATTTTCCAGGTCAATGGTTTTTCCCGTGAGATATTTCACATTGCCTTCTACTCTTTCATTTGTTTGATCTGCTTAACAGCATCTTGATTTCTCATAAAGTCATTAGCTTCCATTTGCTCCAGTCTAACTCTGAAGGAATGAATCTCCTCAGTGAACTTTTTGAGATTCTTTTTCCATCTGGCAAATTCGACTTTTTAAGGCATTCTTCTCCTCATTGCCCTTTTGGGCCTCCTTTGCCATTTGAGTTAGTCTATTTTTAGCTGTTGTTTTCCTCAGTCAGGCTGTTGACCCTCATTTCATACTTTTCCTGCATCCTTCTCATTTCTCTTTCCAATTTTTCCTCCACTTCTCTTATTTGATTTTTAAAGTCCTTCTCAAGGTCCTCTATGGCCTGCAACCCACTCATGTTTTCCCCTGGGGCTTTTTGAGCAGGACTTCTGACCTCACAGTCCTTTTCCCGCTCTATGCCCCAAAAATAGGAGTCTAGGGTTGCATTTTTCTGTTTCCTTTGCCTTGGCATGTTGCCACTTAATTGCTTGACTTTTGGGCTTGTTGCCACACTATGGCTTTAAGGCCAGATAGAGGAATTTTCGTCCCGAACGTGTGGGGGCAACTTCCGTTTCTGGCAAGCTGTAAACCCACCCACAACTTCCACTCTAGATCACAATCCAGATCCAGGGAGGTTAAAGCAAGAGCGATTACCCCCCAAGACTGATCGCTGGATCTCCCCACGATTTCTAGGCTGGGAGCCGGATCTGCCTCTGAAAACTACAAAATGGCGTGTCTCCTCAGCAGCTTCTAGCCCCCAGTGGAGGGAGCTGACGCATTCCCCAGATGCAGGTCCCAAAGTCCATAGGACACTAACCTCTTACTTTGTCCTAGGCATGTCTATGTTGATAATTCTGGAGTCGCCAGGGTTCCTGGTGTTCTGGGGTTCCTCCAGCTGGCTGCTGGCCCTGTCGCCCTGGGGCTAAAACCTCGGCTCACGCGGACCTGGGCTCGGCTCCTGCACTCTGAGCTCTGCGCGCTGCCGGCTCCCAGACAGATGCGCTGGTCCTTCCTGCAGGGCTGCTGGGCTGTCCTCAGCGGAAGGTTAGCTTCTCTGTGTCGTTCTGTGGGTGCTGGGGCTCCAGAAGTTGTTCAGAGTCCCCTTTTACATAGTTTGAGGGGAATCTGGGGGCAGAGAGGCTTGGAAGAGCTGTTTCTACTCCGCCATCTTGGCTCCACCCCCCTGATTATCTATGTTTACATGCCTGGAAAGTATATTGCAAGGTAAGCAAACTTATCCACAGTATTTAAACTTTCTCCATTTATTGGAATTAATGGTTCCACATATGGATGGTGTGGTGCTGGCAGGTGGAGAACCTGTGTTTCCTTGATGTTAATTATTAGACCAAAATTAGCACAAGCAGCAGAGAATTGATTCATACATTGCTGCATCACAACTTTAGAGCCTGCAATGAATGCACAATCATTAGCAAGCAAAAATTATGCACCAACTCTCTCTTAACTCTTTTTTTTTTGCTTTGTGGAGGGGGGAGGGGAGGACAATTGGGATTAAGTGACTTGCCCAAGGTCACATAGCTAGGTGTGTGTGTGTGTGTGTGTGTGTGTTTGTGTGTGCGTGTGTGTGTGTGTGTGTGTGTGTGTGTGTGTGTGTGTGTGGTGTCTGAGGCCGGTTCCAAATCCAGGTCCTCCTGACTCCAGGACCTGTGCTCTACTCACTGTGCCACCTAGCTACCCCTCTATCTTAACTCTTGACTTTAGTCTTGGGCTTTTCAAGCTTTCTTCTTTTTTTTTTTAATCAGTGTGGTAGCTGACCTCAATGTCTAATGTGTGTGGGTGTGAGTGTGTCACCATCCCCTTTTTTAATGTGAGTTCCTTTATTATAAGAACTGTCTTAAATTTCTATTTGGACCTCAAAAAATTAGCAGTTTTCAATATATTATATCAAGTTAATTAATTAATCATTTTCAATTAATAATTTAATTAATTTCCTTGGAAGCCTCATACCTCCTGTTTGCTAAGAACTTAAGACTATTATTTTACTGGAGCATATGGAACAGAAAAATACTGGCTCTTATCACAGAATTTATTGATTCACATCACACTTCTGATATTACTACATATGTTACCCTTACCAAGACCCTTTATATCCCTAGATCTCAGTTTTATCATATGGAAAATAAGAGGTTTGGACTCAATGACCTCTGAAATGTTTTTTTTTTTTTAACTAGTGATTTATAGTATAGATTCTTTTGGAAACCTATAATTTAATTTTCCTTCAATTACATGCCCCCTACTCAATGGCCCTTCTTTTATATAGAATACTAGAAGGTATAGTAGGGAGACCACTGGTCTTGGAGATAGGAAACTTGATTCTGAAACCTGCCATAGGTATTTAGTAACTGTATGATCTTGGTCAGGTCATTTAAACTCACTCTACCTAAGTTTTGTCATCTGCAAAATAAGGGAGTAGGTCTCCATGGCCTCTTAGAATATTATCCAGTTTTAAATTTATTACAATATAATGTATAATCTAAAATATTTCCATCTGTGTTCTTGGTGCCCTCTCCCCACATCCTTCTGGAGACTTCAACAACACTCTAATATCTTCTTATATCTCTCCCTTTCCATTGGCTTATCAATTTTCATAAAGATTTATATGTTCTCTATCTATTGCATTGATCTTTTGCTTTATCTTATAAATCTGTAAAGTTCTCACATATCCCCCAAAAGAAACAAAATAAAAATTCACTCCTCACTTTGGATTTTTTAAAGGATATTTTCCTATGTCCTCTTCACTGCCATACTTCTAATAAAATAATTGCAACACATCCCCAATTTCTCATCACCCACCCACTTCCATTAGCTACTGTCATCAACACTATTGAAATCTCTTTTTCAAAGATTGTCAATAACATCCTTATCACTAAATATAAAAGCTTTTTCCATCATGAATATTTTGGAGCATTTGGAACTGTGGAAAAATGATTCCTTCTGGATGTCTTCTTGAAGTTTGTTTGTTTGTTTTAAGGCACAGAATTTCATGGTTCCCTCACTACCTCTATGTTCATTACTTTTCTATAATTTTGAATTATTCATTTATTTCTCCTATCCCTTTCACATGTGACATTCAAGCTAGTATCTTATCTTTCTCTGCATTCTCTCTCTTACTGATTCTTATCCATTGCTTCAATCATCACCTCTATGCAAATGGCTCCAAAATTTTTTTTTTTTTAAAGCAATTGGGGTTAAGTAACTTGCTCAAGGTTACACGGCTAGTCATTATTTATGCGTGGGTGCTCATTTTCTGAGGCCGGATCTGATCTCGGGTCATCCAAACTCCGAGGCCAGCACTCTTACTCACTGCGCCACCTAGCCGCCCCTTTAGGGCAATTGGGGTTAAGTAACTTGCCCAAGGTTACACGGCTAGGTTTTTGTTTGTGCAGATTAAGTGTCAGAGGCCCGCTCTGAACTCAGGTCCTTCTGATTCCAGGGCCGGCGCTCTATTCACTGCGCCACCTAGCTGCCCCTAAATGGCTCCAAATTTAAAGCTGTATTCTGAAATACCATCTCATATTCCCAACTGCCTACTGGATATATACAAGTGAATTTCCCAATAGTCTTCTGATTAACAGAGACCAAAATTCAATTGATTTTCTATCTAAATATATATTAGAAATTAAAAAAATAGATGTAAATGTAGTTATAATTTCAGGGGGAAAGGAATAAAAATTCCTATAACTTGAAATCCATTACAATGTAAGTTGAACTTTTTGACTTTTTAGAAAAGCAAGATATAATATGATTTTGTGGCAAAGACTTTGGACTGAAATTCAAATGGACACTATTTGAATATTAGGTCTTTGCTAACTTTGAATTTTAGCAAGTGATTTCAGCACTCTGACTCTTAGATTCCTTATTTACAAAATGGAGAAAGAGGTTTGGGGTAGAAAATCTTCAAATTCCCTCCTCATTCTAAAATTTTATAGCATTGATGAAATTCTCTAATAAATGTATGCCAATTTCCATCATTTTACAGCCTTCTTTTGTATTTTTGCTTGAGATCTCCAAAACAATAAATCACTTCCTTCTTACTTTCCAAAGACTACCTTGACTTCTACTTCCCCAGCATGTCTTCTATGAATAATGGAAAATGTCTTGGCATTTATATTACTAGGAGAACACTCAAATACTTAAAAGACACAATGACAAAGAGGAGAATAAATATCAGCAGTGAAAGGCAATCTGTTTGTCCACCTTGTTTTAGACTGTAAATTCCTTGAAGGCAATGACCATGACTTCTCTACATTTTGAAAAGTGCTTATTGAAGTACCTTACACAGGTGATCAATAACTATTAATTCATTATGATGAAGACAAATATTGGTTCTTGACAGCTATGTTCTTCTTGCATTAATAGCTTCCATCTATAAGATTAGAAAATGGACTTTTCCTGCTAATTTTCAAGTTATCATTTCTATTTCCTACTCATACAGCATTTAATTTTTGATTCCTTATAATTTTCTTTATTAACCGTACTTCTAATAAAATATCACTGCAATGCAGTATTGTAGAGGCACAGAGGCGACTTTGTCTTCTTAAATGCAGTGCCAGCAGAAAGCAATCTCTGTCAAGTCCATCTAAACTGGAAAAGTTCAAGTGTAGGCATGGCAGCAAAGAGTGCCTTTGTCATACGACAAACAGTGTTTTCAAAATTAGAGGAGTTAACTATCAGAAATTAGACTACAGAATGTAATGTAAACACTGTTTTATTTGAGTTAGGAAGACCAAGGTCTACATCCTGACTCATTCCACATACATGTGACTAGGAGCAAATCATTTAAATTCTCTGTCTTATTTTCTCCATCTGTAAAAGGGGATATAATACCTATAGAACTTATTTCACAGAAGTATTCTGAGTTTCAAATGAGAGCTTTTAAAGTGCTTTAAATTGAAGTATCTATGTAGATATGAGACTACATGCATATAGTGCTTATACAAAAAATGAATTATAAAGTTCATTACCATGGGTTTTGTTTTATTTTTTGTTTTATTAGAGGAAATCCTGATAATAATGAAAATCAGTGTACATATGTATATGTATCTATATAGATGTGTGATTATTTATATATTTATATGTATATGTGCTTTATTTACTTTAAGGTTTTAAAAGTAGTTTATAAAGGGTATCTCATGACCCTCACAATAACCTTGTGAGGTAAATACTGTTATCATCAACATTTTACAGATGATAAAACTGAGTCAGACAGTTTCAGAGACTTATTTAGGCTTACATAGATTTTTAAGTGTCCAGTGCAGGATTTGGACTTTGGTCTTCATGCTCAAGGTTAGGGCAGAGAAAAATGAGACTTAGATCCTCCATATCCTTGAAGAAGATTGCAATACCATTTTTGATTGTCATAAGGCATTGTATTTTGTAATTAATTGTATAGTCCTTTAAAATGCCCATATCATTTTTTGGGCAAACTATTGATTAACCATTTATCTCCCATACTTGTAATATCAGATTTTCAAAACCCAAATATAAAATTTTACCCTCATGTGTTTTTTTTTTCAAATGCCATCCTATCTAATTCACTCTAAAGCTACAATTTGTTAAGATATTTTTTTTTGCATCCTGATCCTCCTCATAAAGTGTATAAATTGTTACTCCTGAATTTGAGCCATCTACACATTTGAGAGGCACATTTTCTATTTTTTAATTCAAGTTCAGCAATAAATATATTTAAAAGTACATGATCAAAGACTCATTGAAATTCCACTGAGGAGCGGCGGCCCCAGCAGCATCAGCAATAGCAACAGCCGCAGTGGCGGCCTAGCAGCCCAGCCCGGCCCTGCCACCCCCCACACCCTACCTCGATGAGGCCCCAGGGTTCATCTCGCCCGCTCCCTGGGAGGTAGCAGCAGCAGCTGAGGTGGGCGAATAAAAGCTCTTCAAGTCTGCAATAAAAAAATGGCCTCCAATAAAACTACATTGCAAGAGATGGGAAAGAAACAGAATGGCAAGAGTAAGAAAGTAGAGGAAGTGAAACCGGAGGAGTTTGTGGTGGAGAAGGTGCTGGACCTGCGCAGGGTGAATGGAAAGGTGGAATACTTACTTCCTGAAGTGGAAAGGGTTCAACAATGCTGACAACACATGGGAGCCTGAGGAAAACTTGGATTGTCCAGAGTTAATTGAAGCATTTCTGAATTCTCAGAAGGCTGGGAAAGAGAAGGATGGAGCCAAGAGGAAATCTCTGTCAGACAGCGAGTCTGATGACAGCAAGTCAAAGAAGAAACGGGAGTCAGCTGACAAGACTCGGGGCTTTGCGAGGGGCCTTGACCCAGAGGAAATCATCAGTGCTACGGACAGCAGTGGAGAGCTGATGTTTCTCATGAAGTGGAAAGATTCTGATGAGGCTGACTTGGTACTGGCCAAAGAAGCAAATATGAAATGTCCTCAGATAGTCATCGCCTTTTACGAGGAGCGACTGACCTGGCACTCCTGTCCTGAAGATGAAGCACAATAACCATTTATGTTGCTTTTTAAAATATATGTGTGTGTACATGCGTACATACATATACATACACATATATATATATATATATATATATATATATATATATATATATATATATATATATATATATATATATATATATATATATATATATATATATAACAAAATCTGGATAGAGATTCCATTCTTTGATTTGTTAGTAGTGTGAGCACCATCTACATCTAATGAGAGCTGAGATGGGTAGGTTTTTGTTCTTGGTTTGTTTTTTGTTTTGGGCTGGTTTTTATTTTGCATCAACAGCACTGGTAACTGAACAAGTAAATACAAGCTTTCTGCATTTACTTAACATTTATCAAAGCAGAGAGCATTTGATACTATGGAATTATTAACTTCTTCCACAGTAGAGAAAAACTTTTATAAATACTGATTAATACCTTCTGTAGTCAATACTCTGAATCCTAAGAAATGTTTAGCCCCCATGTATGCCTAAGGTTAGATGTCTGAGACAATGTTGTGTCTGTGTAGAAATTTGACATTCACTTGCAACCCAACTTACTAATAAAAGTGCCATTTTATACCTAGAGATAAATCCATTGAAAGGTTATGGCCGGCAACCATTTCCCATTATTGCTCAGTTTTGGGGAGCTGAAGAACCTTTTCCTCCTGAACTGGCAGAAAAGTGCTGCCTTCACTTTTCCAAACCCTAACTGTTCTTGAACAGAATGATTTTGTAGGCACTTTGCAACCTTGCTGGAGTCTTCACAGTAGTGCAGTGCTCAGCATATGGACCCTATTAAGGTGGTGTGCAAAGACCAATGCCATATTTATTATCTGAAAGGGAATCTCTCCCCAAAGCCTGGTTGGTCAGATCTGGCTAGATAAGAGGCAAGACTTTCCTGTGCTTGTTGGCAGCCTTCCCGCAGGTCCAACATTGATGATGTTGCCCAATCCTAGCTTAGAAACATGCTTGGGTAAATGCTGCCGGAAATTGTTTGAACTATTTACCTGAAATGTTAAAATAGAACCGTTTTGGCCTTGATTTTTAAAAAAAGAGAAAAACTTGGACTTCCTGCTTCAGAAAGTAGGGTTTCCCATCTTATTTTACTAACCAAAGGCTCCTCTCTCAATCATGTAGTAACACAACCCCCCATCTGCTGGAACGTACACATTCTGCCCAAGGGGCAGGCATTTTTGGGGGTTGTGTTTTCCTAACAATGGGCATAAATGGGGAAGCAGACATACCCATGTTAGGTAGTCTTCTATACTCTTTTTTTTAAAGCAATTGGGGTTAAGTAACTTGCTCAAGGTTACACGGATAGTCATTATTTATGTGTGGGTGCTCATTTTCTGAGGCCGGATTTGATCTCGGGTCATCCCAACTCTGAGGCCAGAACTCTTACTCACTGCACCACCTAGGCGCCCCTTTAGGGCAATTGGGGTTAAGTAACTTGCCCAAGGTCACACTGCTAGGTTTTTGTGTGGGTTAAGTGTCTGAGGCCGGATTCGAACTCAGGTCCTTCCGACTCCAGGGCTGGCGCTCTATTCACTGTGCCACCTAGCCGCCCCCTAGTCTTCTATACTCTTGATGTGCATGTTTTTCTTTCTTTGTCCCAACCCATCCCTTCAACATGTAGGACCAGCCTTTTGAGTATTTGGGTCACTTGGCTCCACAGGAATCAGGTGCAAATAATAATAATAATAATATTAATAATAATAATAATAATAACTTTGTAGTCATTGGAATGTTATACAACTGTATATTGTTTACTTTATTGTAAATACTGGTGAACAGTGGTCAATAAATAGATTTATAATCTTCCTTTAAAAAAAAGAAATTCCACTGAGTTTTTTTTTTAATATTTATTTATAGTCTTATTAACTGATTCAACATCTTGCTTCAGGAGTTTACTCTAAAGCAAAGGTACGAGGTCCACTTTCTTGGGGAAACCAGTTTATTAATTTAAGTGATTATATATCTGGTTTTAAAGCAAAATTGTCAGATAGGTATTTCTGAAATGTCTGGATAGTATTATACAATGTTATTTCTACTGAGTTACTTTATTTTTTTATCTAAAGGGAGTGTTTAATTGATTAACAATATGTTTCTATCTAGAGACAATTTCCAAGTACAAATAAATGCTCCTCTTCTGTACTGTAGTATTAACATTATTGTTTTTTTTTATTAATTTGTTTGTTTATTTTACAGCATTCAATTCCATAGTTCCTTGAGTTTCAAATTTCCCTTCCCTCCCTTCCCCCACCCCCCATGATGGCATATAGTCCAGCAGAGGATCTGCAAATACATTAGACATTAGTCAGGTTACAAAGGCGGATTATACTAGATGGAATGAAAAATGGTAAAGAGGAAATAAAACCAAACAATGAAAAGAAAAAGATCAAGTAGTGTGCTTCCATCAAGATTCAAACTCAGTTCTTTCTAGTTATTTCTCTGGATGTAGGCATCTCACTCCTTCATGAGTCTTTTGAGATTGACTCATATCATTACATTGCTGAGAAGAGTCCAGTCTGTCACAGTTGGTCATCACACATATGTTATGTCTGTTATTGTATACAAATTTATCCTGGTTCTACTCTTCTCACTCAGCATCAGTTTGTATAAGCCTCTCCAGTTAAATATGAAGTCCAACATTATAATTTTTAATGTTGAAAGGAACTTCAGCAATAGTTCCATTTAACACTTGTTTTCTAGAGGAAAAAATGGAATCTTATAGAAGCAAAGTTATTTCCACAAGATAGCTAAGAAGTTGAATGGTTAGAGAACAGGTACTAAAGTTAGGAAAAACTTAGACTAAATCAGCTCTCAGGCACTTACTAGTTGTGTATAGTTTGTTGTTCAGTCTTCAGTCATTTCAGTTATGCTCAACTACTTGTAATTCCATTTGGGGTCTTCTTGGCAAAGATGTTTGAGCAGATTGCCATTTCCCTCTGAGGCAAATAGGGTTAAGTGACTTGACCATGGTCGCACAGTGGTAAACATCTGAAGCTCAATTTGAACTCCAGTCTTCCTGACTCCAGGTCAGGGGCTCTATCTACTGTTCCATCTAGCTGACACTTATTGTGTGGCTCTAGGCAAATCACTTAAACTATGTATCCCTCACCTTCTTCATCTACCAAATAGCAATAATAATAGCAACTACTGCCTAGGATTTTTCTAGTAATTAAATGAGATAATATTTGTAAAGCATTTATCATAGTGTGTTGCCAAGAAATTCTCCTCCCTTCCCTTGTTTCCTTCTAATCTCAAAGTTCACATACTGAATTAAATTCTATACCTTTGCCTAGAATCAAAATTTAACCAACTTACCCCTCTTAACATATTCTACATATTCTAACATATTTTGAATCTTCTCTTATGTTCTGCTATGCACGTGACATGCATTTTCCTTTCTAGTCTTCCATTTAAGTTCAAGTATTTAAGTTTATTATATGTTTTGTTTCTTTAGTTTCTTTTCCCTATTCTGCATTCAAAAGTTGGAAACCAATGAATAAATTGTTAAATATAAATATAATGAAATTGTGTAGTAAGAAATGATATATGAAGAATTCATAGAAACATGGAAAGATATGAATATATATATATATATATATATATATATATATATAGATGTCAAATACATATGAAGAATATAATGAATAATGTGCATGTTAGATGTGATGTAATTGCAAAGAAATCCCTAATCAAAGAATAAAACAATGATTCAAAATATGTAATAATAAATTTTCATTTCACAAAAACTGTGAAAAATGCTACATGTTGTGTTGAGATTTTTCCACCTTTTCTTTGCTTCCTTATAAGTTTTCTTTTGTTCTCTGCTGTGCACTTTTTTTTACTTTGTTCTTTTTATGTGCATCCCTCCAATGGCAAGCAAAGGACCATTTGACTCCTTGTTTCAGTTATTCAAGTGTTTAGCACTTTATTTCAGCTCTTCAAGTGCCTTTGAGCCTCACCTGTCGTTATATCAAGTCTTTGTTAGAAACAGAACCAGGAGGTGATCTGTCTATTCTTTCAACCTCTATTTCGCCTCCTGGGTCTAAAACATCAGGGAAATTTTTCCTTTAGAATTTCTTGAAAGATGATTTCTAGGTTCTTTCTTTGATTGTGGCTTTCAGGTAGTTCAATAATTTTCAAATTATCTCTCCTAGATCTATTTTCCAGGTCAGTCGTTTTTCCCATGAGATATTTCACATCGTGTTCTAATCTTTCAATTGCTCGGATCTACTTAACAGCATCTTGATTTCTCCTAAAGTTACTAGCTTTCATTTGCTCCAGTCTAATTCTGAAGGAATGAATCTCTTCAGTGAGCTTTTAAGATTCTTTTTCCATCTGGCAAATTCGGCTTTTTAAGGCATTCTTCTCCTCATTGCCTTTCTGGGCCTCTTTTGCCATTTGAGTTAGTTTATTTGTTAAGGTGTTATTTTCCTCAGTCAGGCTGTTGACTCTCATTTCATACTTTTCCTGCATCCTTCTCATTTCTCTTCCCAATTTTTCCTCTTCTTCTCTTATTTGGTTTTTAAAATGCTTCTTAAGGTCCTCTATGGCCTGTAACTCACTTGCATTTTCATTTGGGTTTTTTGGTGCAGGAGTTCTGACATCACAGACCTCCATGCTTCCATCCTCTTTGCCCCCAAAATAGGAGTCCAATGTTTCATTTTTCTGTTTATTTTGTTTCCTTTGCCTAGGCATGTAGCCCCTCACTTACTTTACTTTGTTGCTTGATGCTTGTAGGACACTGTCACCATAAAGGGGAGCTACTGTCCCAAATGTTGGGGTCCTCTCAACTGCCAGAGGTATTAGTTGGGTGCCATCCCTGAAGCCCCTACAAACTCTGGTAAGCTGGACACACACCCCAAGACCTCCACCCTGGACTGCAATCCAGATCCAGGGAGGTTAAAGCTAGACTGATTACCCCCAACAACTGATTGCTGCATGCCCCTACAGTCTTCAGGCCAGGAGCTGAAGCTGCAACTGAAGCTGCAAAATGGTGGCTATGCTGAGGCTCCTCAGCCACTTCTTGCCCCCAGGGGAAGAATCTGATGTGTTCCCAAATACTGGTCCCAAAGTCCATATGGCACTAACCTCTCACTTTGTCCTAAGCATCTATGTATTGGTCATTCTGGAAAAGCTACAGCTGCTGGTGTTCTGGGGTCCCTCCAGCTGGCTGCTGGTCTGGCCACCCTGGGGCTAAAACCTCTGACTCACTGGCTCCTGGGCTCTTCTCTGAGAGCACTGTGCTGGCCAATCCCTGCAGGGCTGCTGGGCTGTCCTCAGTGGGAGGTTAGCTTCTCTGTGGCATTCTGTCGGTTCTGGAGCTCCAGAGGTTGTTCAGAGTCCCCTTTTTCATAATTTTGAAGTGGTGTGGGCTGGAGCACTGTGGACTTACTGTTTCTACTCTGCCATCTTGGCTCTGCCCCTCCCTCTACTTTACTTCTATCTACTATCTTCACTTGGATTACTTGGCTGCTACTATCCAAGGATTTCTCTCTTATCCTCCCCTTATTATAAATCTAAATACCTCCTTGTACCTGGTCCTTCACCCTCCCCTCTAAAGGTCTCTCCCCCTTCGGATTCCCTTACCATTTTATTTTGTTCTGAATTTAGAATACACACACACACACACACACACACTTCCCTCTTAAACCCATTCCCAATGAAAGTAGGATACCAGAACTACGAGCCTTCCTCCCCCATATAATACTCCTGTATCACATCTTTTTGTACCTCATTTGTATAAAATATTTATTTATTTAGCTGCTCCTAAATAGTTTTACTTTTTAAATTCATATCATAGACAGGTTTCCTGTAATCTTTCTTATGAAGTACCCAATTTTAATGAGAATTTTAGACATTAATTTTGTATTTTACATATATAAAAAGTGAACAGTCTGTCTTTGTTGAATACCTTGTAATCAGTCTTTGGTATGTACCTTATTTTTCTATTGGTTCTTATATGTCAAATCTAGTAAGTAGAGGTTTTTATTGTTTATTTGTTTTTCTTTAACAAAGTCTTGATAATTTGATAGTTGATCAATTATTTATTTATTTTTTCATTGAAGAATATACCTAACTTTTTGGGTATGATATTTTCAGCCAAAGCCCTAGTACTTTTTCTCTTCATTATATAGTGTTCCAAGATCTGTGATCCTTTAATGTCTCCACTCCAGGATCTTGTGTAAGTCTAATTGTGGCACCAGTGTATTTAAATTGTTTTATTCTTGTTGCTTTTAATATTTTTGAGCTTTGAGCTTTGGTTTCAGAATTTTACTATAATATTCCTATGTGTTTTCCTCATTGGGTTTCTGACAAGTCATGATAGATGGATTTTTTTTCCTATTTCCACATTCCCCCCCTTGTTATAATGCTTCAGGACAACTTTCTTTAAAAGTTTATTGTATCACGATTCTTTTTTGATCATAATTTCCAGTTAAATTGATTATTTTTATGTTTTCTCTTCTAGACCTATTCTCCAGATGATGTTTGTCTTATAAGATGTTTCACTTTTTCTTCTATTTTGTTCCTTACTCCTATTTTGTTTAATTATATTTTTCTAGTTCTCATAATTTCACAGACTTCACCTTACCCAATTCTCATTTTCAAGGTGCAATTTTCTTCCTTAAGATTTTGAATCTCGGTGGAGCCAAGATGGCGGAGTAGAAACAGCTCATCCAAGCCACTCTGCCCCCAGATTCCCCCCAAACTATATAAAAGGGGACTCTGAACAACTTCTGTAGCCCCAGCACCCACAGAATGACACAGAGAGGCTAACCTCCCACTGAGGACAGCCCAGCAGCCCTGCAGGAAGGACAGGAACAGTGGTCTGGGAGCCAGCAGCCCGCAAAGTGCGGGGAGCCAAGCCAATCACCGAGGTTTTAGCCCTAGGGTGGCAGGGCCAGCAGCCAGCTGGAGGAACCCCAGAACACCAGCAGCTGTGGCGACTCCAGAATTATCAACATAGACATGCCTAGGACAAAGTAAGTGGTTAGTGTCCTATGGACTTTGGGACCAGTATTTGGGGAATGCTTTGGCTCCCTCCCCTAGGGGCTAGAAGCCGCTAAGGACACACGCCATTTTGTAGTTTTCAGAGGCAGCTCCAGCTCCTGGCCTACGAATTGTAGGGATATCCAGAGATCAGTCTTGGGGGGTAATCGCTCTTGCTATGACCTCCCTGGATCTGGATTGTGATCTAGGGTGGAAGTCATGGGTGGCTTTACAGCTTGCCAGAAACAGAAGTTGCCCCCCACACGTTCGGGATGAAAATTCCTCTATCTGGCCTTAAAGCCATAGTGTGGCAACAAGCCCAAAAGTCAAGCAATTAAGTGGCAACATGCCAAGGCAAATGAAACAGAAAAATGCAACCCTAGACTCCTATTCTGGGGCCATAGAGAGGGAAAAGGACTGTGAGGTCAGAAGTCCTGCTCCAAAAGCCCCAGGGGAAAACATGAGCAAGTTGCAGGCCATAGAGGACCTTAAGAAGGACTTTAAAAATCAAATAAGAGAAGTGGAGGAAAAATTGGAAAGAGAAATGGGAAGGATTCAGGAAAAGTATGAAATGAGGGTCAACAGCCTGAATGAGGAAAACAACACTAACGCAAATGGCAAAGGAGGCCCAAAAGGGCAATGAAGAGAAGAATGCCTTAAAAAGTCGAATTTGCCAGATGGAAAAAGAATCTCAGAAGTTCACTGAGGAGATTCATTCCTTCAGAGTTAGACTGGAGCAAATGGAAGCTAATGACTTTATGAGAAATCAAGATGCTGTTAAGCAGATCCAAACAAATGAAAGCTTAGAAGGCAATGTGAAATATCTCATGGGAAAAACCACTGACCTGGAAAACAGATCCATGAGAGACAATTTAAAAATTATTGGACTACCTGAAAGCCATGATCAAAGAAATAACCTAGAAATCACCCTTCAAGAAATTCTCAAGGAAAATTGCCCTGATGTTTTATATCCAGAGGTCAAAATAGAGGTTGAAAGAATCCACAGATCACCTCCTGAAAAAGATGCCAAAAAGAAAACTCCCAGGAATATTATAGCCAGGTTCCAGAATCCCCAGATCAAGGAGAAAATGCTCCAAGCAGCCAGGAAGAAACAATTTCAATATTGTGGAAACACAATCAGAATAGCCCAAGACCTGTCAGCTTCTACATTGAGGGATTGTAGGGCATGGAATATGATATTCCAGAGGGCAAAAGAACTGGGGATGAACCCAAGGGTCACCTACCCAGCAAAATTGAGTATTTTGTTTCAGGGGAAAATATGGTCATTCAGTGGAATAGAGGACTTTCAAGCATTCTTGAGGAAAAAACCAGAATTGAATAGAAAATTTGACATCCAGACACAAAAAGCAAGAGATGCCTGAGAAGGTAATCAGGGAAAAGAAATCAAAAGGAACCTATCAAGGTTGAACTATTTACATTCCTATATGGAAAATTGATGGATGTGACTGATGATATCTTTCTCACTGTGAAAATAATGGAAGAAGGGTGTGTGGTCATATGAATACATATGTGAATGTGTGTGTATATGGTTACAGTTATATATGGATAGAGGGCATAGGTTGAATTTGTTGGGAAGGGAGAATACTCAAGAGATGAAATTATGAGTTGAGAGAGGAAAGTGGTAAGAGGAGATGGGGAGAGACAGGGTAGGGTAAACTATCCCATGTAGAAGAAGCAAGGGGAAGTGGTTGCAAAGGAGGGGGAGAATAAAGAAGGCTAAAGAGGCAAAACCACATTCACATTGAATTTGGTTCAGGGAGAAAATGACATACATACTAAATGGGATATCTCAACCTGCAGCAGGATAGGGGAAAGGATGAGAGGAGGGATGATGGATGGGAGGGCATCCTTGGGGTGAGGGGAGGATGGAAGTACCCACTATAGAAGAGGGACAGGATCATGTAGGGAATGGACCAGGTGGGGGGTGGGATGAGTGGGAGGGAATTATAAGCAGCCTTGTACAATATATCTACTATGATAATGTTTTGCATAGCTAGACATGTACAACATATACTGAATTACTTATCTCGCCAGAAGGAATGGGTGACAAGGGAGGAAGGAAATGGATCTGAAATTCAAGGTCGTAACATTAAATGTTTCAAATATATATAAACACTATTATTAATACTCTTTTGCTTGTAATAGGGAGATAATATGTGCAGGCATTGGGACACAAAGACTCACCTTCCTCTAATGGAAAATTCGATGGGGGTATGGGAGAAGGTATGGGAGAGAGCAGATTGGAGGAAGCGATATCTTGTGGGATTGCTATTCTGGGAGGTTGGGTAGGGGAATAATGGGGGGAAATGATTGTAACTCAAAATCTGGCGGAAATGGATGATGTAAAACAGAAGTTAATAAAGCATTTGTTTAAAAAAATTTTTTGAATCTCCCTTTTTAATTGGTTGTCTTTCCTTAAATAATTTTCTCATTTCTCTTGGATTATCCTTTTTTTTAATTTTTCCTCCATCTCTGTCTTTTGATTTTTAAAGTTTTTTTCTATGATCTTTTATGAATTCTTTTTGGCAAATTATGTTTTCTTGTTACTCTTTGAATTAGAAGGGGATTTCTTTACTTCAATACCCTCCTCTGAAGATGAATCCCAGCCTTTTCTATTTCTATAATAGTTTTGTGTGATTGGATTCTTTCTCCTTTGCTCATGTGTTTGTTTTTTTGTTGTTGTTGTTGTTGTTGTTGTTTGTTTTTGTGGGGGAAAAGCTTAATTTTTGTAATCAGCTCTAGCCCTGGGGTAGGATGAATGGTGCCTCACCCCAGATTTTAAGTTCTTCCTTCTATCCTGGGTCCAAAGCCAAACCTCCAACTTCTTTAAGTGCCCAAAGTCACGGGCTTTCTACCCCACTGCGTTTATACTAACAGGGTGTATGCACTTTCCTTTCTGCCCCCACAACTCTTCACAGCACAGCTGGGTCAGACATTTCTTGTCAGCAGAGATTCCCTCAAACTTCTTGGCTTATATTTTCAACTCCTCTTTGAGCACCTGAGAGATTTCTTTTTGCCTTTCGTTGTGTACCAAGTGCTCAGTATAATACCCGGAACATAATACTATGGGATAAATTCTTATGGATTTGATTTGATTTCTCCATTTAAGCTAAAACCAAAACATAAATATATAGCAGACAGAGGAGGTCTCAGTTTTGGATGGTTTGGATTTGGGTGGTATAAGCAAAGTGTCAGAATTGATGGGGTGCTTATAGCATATTATGTATTTCATGGGTAGGTAAGAACTACTTCTTATGTTCCTCCATTTCCCCTCTTTGTGTTGCTTCTTTGCTGTGTTATTGATAGAGTTTGTGGTTGATTTGTCATTATAAGAGGGAAGCCGAATCTGGAACCATCTCCACCTCAAGTTATTCTTTTTTTTTTTCATTTCAATATATGTAACATCAATGAAGTCATCAAAATACCTAAAGTGTTTTATGTAACTACATCAGAAGTCTAAACTGTGTCTATGAAGTATCATTAGTTCAGAACTTTAAAAGGTTAATCAATACATAAATGTCCAATATTAGAAAATTTCAATAGTTAATGTGTATAAAATTAACCTATACCCATTTCTGACTTTAGTCAAACAAGCTTACTAACATTTGAACTAGTAAAATTTATGTCTAAGTCCATGCTGGAATTCTTCATACTTTTATTGGAATATTTACTATTTTCATTCTTTTGACATAATTTTAATGATCCATGTAGTGATGTGAGTTTTATTAAAACACCAATTTAATTTATTAATTAAATTTATCATTAAAATTTATCATTAAAATATTATTCTACAATTTATCATTAAAATATTATTCTACATAATGCTTATTCCTATCAAAACTACAAATGTTGAACTGGAGCTAAACAGATTTGTACTCATTAACCTTAACTCAAAAAGACTGCTATTTCTTATCCCTAGTGACACTATCATTTGTGCTTCTTTCCTTACATGTGAATTTAGTTAACATTTATCTCAAGGGAGAGTGACATTCATAGATTCCTTATATCACATTGAGATACTATTAGATTATCAACTAATTCAGCAAATGGTGTCCCTGAGATGTAAGAAGATAGGGTTAATATGTTCAGTAATGTAATTTATATGAAAATTAGTCTACTCCAAGTGAAGCAATTTAACCTTTCAAGATTATATCAAGATATTTAGTCTCAGAGACACATTTAATAAAAGGAAGTCAATTTTAACAAATGCTTTCCAGGGTATTTAAAAGTAAACATTTTGAATCAAATAAACATATAATTATAGGAAAAATGCATAAACAATTGTCTAGCACACATTTAGCATTTAGATAGCATCATTTTAGACCACTAAAAATGTGTTATAATGGAAAGAGCTCTTGTTTTTGGAGGCAGAAATTCAGAACTTTAAATACTTGCTCTGATACTAAATATTAGATATGTGACACTGGGTAAGTAATTTTATTTCCTTTTTAATTTTTTTGTTCCTGCTAAATGAGACAAAAGGCAATATAATTTCTGAGATCCATTCTAAATCACATGTGTAATGATCACAATGATCTAAAATGGAATAGATTAGTTTTGTAAAAACCTTGTAAAATATTCCATAAAAATTTAAAAGGAACAGATCTGTTTGAGATTGCTGAATTTCCAGATAGAACATATTATTCATTTTGGATAAGCTTGCTTAAATGTAATGCTTTTCTGGTAATTAAGAAAAATATTGGCTCCCTCACTCCCAGACAAACACGCTCTTAAGGGTGAGTTTGAATTATTAACATTTTTGACATTATTTTCTCAAGTCCAAGCAATCAACAAAACTAATTTAAACCCAGAATTATATCATTTGCATATTTCTTAGGTGTAAATACTGACATTGAAAATTTAACTATGAGGTCTTATGAGCAGTTCTGAATTGCTTTTGGTAACCCCCCAGCTTATATGGCCAAAATATGATAGGCCATTAATCAAATTGTTTCTTCGTAAAGAATTTTTTTTTAATTTTGTCTACTTTCGATCCTTCTTATAATTAACATCTTGAAGTTTCAATAAACTTGCTATTTAAGAACAGGATCTCTTAAGTATTTCTTAAGTCAGTCTAAAATATTTGGTTGTGTCAGACTTCTGCCTAATTAAGGTAAATAAAGAAATAATGACAACAATGTATTGCCTTGCTTGATGTGTTCAAGGCATATGACAGCCATGAAATATATCCTTAAGTAGTGAATGGGCTATTGGTTGTGGTTGCTAAACCACTGCCAGGGACCTTGGAAAAATTGTAGAGAAGGGGAGGTATTACAGGATTGGCAAATAACAATGCTGCTATGATTTTCAAAATATAAAAGAGAATGGCGTCTAAAAAGTACTGTCCACTGAGTTTGACTTCAATTTCTGGAAAAAAAAATACCTCTAAATTCTATACTTAAAGGCTTGGCTTCTGAGCATCTAGAGAAAGAAACAGCAATTGCAAAGATCCAATGCAGTTTTCCAAAAATAGGTCATGGTAGATTAAGATTATTTACTTTTTTTTGACAAGTCAATTGAATTGGTAGGCCAGGAGCAAATTATAGATTTAGTTTAACTAGGTTTTAGCTAACCATTTTTAATATTTTTTTTTGGGGGGGGGTTGGAGGGCAATTGGGGTTAAGTGACTTGCCCAAGGTCACACGGCTAGTTTTTGTGTTAAGTGTCTGAGGCTGGATTTGAACCCAAGTCCTTCTGACTCTAGGGCCAGTGCTCTATTCACTACACCATCTAGCCACCCCTCTACTATGTTTTAAAGAGGTTATTGAAATGGTGGAGAATATCCAGAGTAGGATAAATAAATTTCCAAAACTGAAGAAAATAACTCCTTAAAAATCAGAAATGGACAAGTGCTAAAAGAGTTACAAATTCTCACTGAATATAAAAATTCCTTAAAAAATTTGAATTGGTCAAGTGGAAACTAATGACTTTTCAAGACATCAGGAAACAATAAAACAAGGTTAAAAAACTGAATAAATATACAATATGAAATATGTCTTAGAAAAATAAAAGGCCTTTAAAATGGATCAAGGATCAACTTAAGGACTACCTGAAAGCCGTAACAATTAAAAAAAGAAGGCTACACACCGTATATCAAGAAATTATGAAGGAAAACTCAGTAGATAATCTTTTGAAGTCATAGAGAAAAGTAGAAATGGAAAGAATCCACCTTCCTGAAAGAAATTTCAAAGTGAAAATTCCCAGGAATATTATATATCAAATCCAGAACTCCCAGGTGAAAGAGAAAATTCTTCAAGCAATAAGAATGAAAAAATGCTGTGGATTGACAATCAGGATCACACAAGAATTAGCAACTATGACTTTAAAGGAAAAGAAGACTTGTAATGCAATTTTCAGGAAGGCAAAGGACCTAAAACCAAGAATTACCTACCTGGTGAAAATACTCCAGGGGGGTAAGTAATTCAAGGGTGTCTAATGAGTATTTAGTGAAAAAGAGGGCTTTTAAGCATTCCCGATTAAAAGCCCAGAGCTTTGTAGAAAATTTGACAGTCAAATACAGGACTTATAAGATTTTGTTAAATTTTACTGAAATGACAAATATGTATTATAAAAACACTTTTGAACCTTAAATGGAACTTATTGATTTTGCTTCCTTACATTTAACCTGACTGTTTCATCCTAGGTTAATTCCTATCATTATGAGTTTAGGATAGGATAAGAATAGCATTGTTATAACCATAACCCTCCACTATTGAGTCCCAAGTTACCCCAGATATATGACACTTAGGTCACTCTAAGTTGCAACATACACATATTTAAAGTAAAGCTTTTTAAGGAAATAGATTGACAATTAAAAGAAGAAGAGACACTTTTCCAAAGGTCAGTCTGTCATAAATGCTCAAAACTTAGTACAAAAAATTAATCTGATATTGAACACTTGTAGGGTATTCATATACAGGGAATGTATGAGACCATGGTTTGTTAAGGAGGGACAGACAATTCATATATTTGATATGTTATTCTATTGATGTAATATCAATGTACCCTGTATCCTCCATGCATTGCATCTCTGCTGTTCCCTAGCAGGAGTCATCTCTCAACTGTTCACATGAAACATCCGATGGCTGGTGCTCTCTCTCTCTCTCTCTCTCTCTCTCTCTCTCTCTCTCTCTCTCTCTCTCTCACTCTCTTCATGTGGCATTGTGTCAAATACAATCTTCACTAGGAATATTGTAGATCATAAGTCTCTTCCCATCCTAGAAAGACTTTCACTGTTTTATCCAGCTTTTCAATCTACCTCTAGATTCAGTTACAGCCCTCCAATTAAATGCTAATTTCCCCAAAATTTGCTAATCTGTCCTCCATCAACTGGGAATCCATTGATTAGCAAGCTTCTCCCCACATGGATTGACTTTAACACTCTGATTCAGTAGTTATGAAGTTCTTCACATTGTCCAGGCTACTTATTCAGATCAGCTCTTTGCATTCCTCTCTCTTCTACTTTCTCACGAGAGTTCCTTAGTTCAACTATCACATGGCTCGTGGTTACAAAGTTATTTTTTACTTTAGTTCTTATTATGCCTATCGAGATAGACAATAATAACAGGGTTAGATTACAAATTAAAAAAAAAAAGTGTTGAAGAATGTCTCCTGAATCTAGGTTGAGTTAATATACTAGAGGCACAGAATGAGATGTTGATTTTCAGACACAAACAGGATTATGATTTACTTTGCATGGATCCATGTAATTGTTATAAGGGGTAAAAGCAAAATTGGTGGGCAGTGATAGTGATACAAAAAAAAAGTAAAATTAAAAATTTTAAAGTGAAAACACTGTGGAAATAAATTCAGAAATATAATACAGATAAGTATGACTATTTTTAAATGTAGCAGAATAATTTTATTATATTAAGTTATTTATAAATTCTTGACTATTTATAATGTTCTTTTGTATAATCAATGTGTGTTTGGTGAGAGAAAGCTAAATTGGAGATGATGAACTGTCACTATCCCCTTCAGAAGTGTTAGGAAAAAAAAGTTGTATTTAATTGGCCTCCACCAAAATATCATATCTTTAGACAACTTGAGGCATGGCAAAAAAGATATATTCTTCTTGGTGTATGTATGTATGATGTATGTGTGTATATGTACATATATATTATATATGCTCTTTTTTATTTTGAAATATTTGTTTTGATACTTATGTTTATACTGAAAAAAGAAAATGTATCTTATTCTTAAAATATTCAATAAAAAAAAACTGGGTAATACTTTGCTGATTATTTATTAAGGGGATTTTTTGTTGTTGTTTACTTACAGGTTAGACCAGAGTTTTTCTAAGTTCCCTTTTACTTTCAATATTCTCTGATTTTGTGATAGGCATGAAAGAAGTGAACTGAGAGAATATTTATGAGATTTTTCCACCCCTTGGTGATGAGTAATACTTAAAAAAACCCAGAGGGCTGTCTACACTCTTTTCCATAACAGTTCAAGGGCACTTTGTGCCATAGCTGCAATAATCCTATAACCAATTAAAATTAATTTTACTTTCCTGTGTTTTCCCCATTTTTTTCTACAGAGGCATGTAGAGCTGAAATGCCTTCTGTCTTTGTCTTTCCAACAATGAGGTAATCACAGTTTAATGAGAATGTAGAGGGGAGTAGAGGATTCCTCCCAAGGAGGTTTTGCAAATAGAATTCTCTTGAAATTGAAGGACAATTGAAGTTTCTAAGAATCCACTTACAATTATTATCTTTATATAGAAAATAGATACAAAGTGATGGACAAGGGTTTTAGCAACTGGGTTCATCAGAAAAGTTTTCATGCAAAATGCCAGAAATGAATTTATTCTCAATTTATCCCTTTTAGTAAATAAGAGTAGTGAACTATAATAAAAACTTCAGTGATGAAATATGCTTTAACAAAAGAAGAATTAGGTATTCGTGTGGGCATTTTATCAAAGTATAAAGCTTCAATGTTTTATTTTAAAATCTAAGACTATTAAAATAATACATAATTTAATTTAAACTTGTATAAACTATTTAATATGTTACATAATTTAAATACTAAACAAATAATTTGTCTGATATTAACAAAACTATTACAAAAAAGGTACTAGAGTACCTGTCACCTCACTACCACTCCAGGGCAATATTCACTGAGAAGTACCCAAACTTTGTATTATTATATTATATTATTTCACATCTTCTAGTACTCTTCCTAATTACATAATACTTTCTTTACACATAAAATCCCTTTAGTGGTATTGATGCCAAAAGTAGGATGTGGAAAATGTTTCGCTCAAACACCAAGCATTTGTTCACAGACCCATGCCCCATGACAAAAATAATGGCATTGTATATGTGAAAATATTCTCTGGTACATATATGAAAAGAAGTATTACAAACCTGTGAGAAAATATGAATACTATGAGTATAAATATTCAACAAGGTGGTACAGTGGATAGAGTGCTTGCTTTGGAATCAGGAGGACCTGTGTTCAAATCCTCAGGTACTTATTAACTGTGTGTCCCTGGGCAAGTATCTTAAACCTGTTTTTTTCTCAGTACCTCATCTACAAAATATTCTGGAGAAGGGAATGGCAAAAAGATTGTAGTGTTTTTGCCAAGAAAACTCCAAATGTGTTCACAGAGACTCAGACAACTGAAATAACTATACTACCACAACAAAAACCTTCAGGGTCAATTTTTTAAATTAATTAATGCAAAATGAAATAAAGAAACACAATAACTATAACAACACAAATAGAAAGGTTATAACAATGTAAGTACAATAATATAATGTTGACAAAAGCAACTCTGGAGTTCACATTTTCATTAGTGAAATCACACTTGGTTTTATTTAGAAACAATGAGGGTGAGTTAAGTAAGATAAATAACTATTGATAATGTTCATGGTCAGGAAAACTGTCTCTGAACCTAGAGTACTGATATACTACAAAGCTGTCAATTCATGCAGATGGATGACTCTAAATGTCAGGACATTTTTGACTGAATACCCTTTAAAAAAAATGTTACAGCTGGAAGCTTCTCTCTATTTTGGCAGGTCATGCTCATGTAGAAAACATAAAAAAATAGCAAGAAAAAAAATTCCCACAAAAGCTATATATATCTATATCTATATCTATATATGTATATATATATGTATGTATATATATGTGTATATATGTGTATATATATATATACACATATATACACATATATTTCCTAGAAACATTTTATCAGAGTGATACAGGATACTGAAAATGCTTCTGTTGTTTTTTCTGAAATATGTTTATTTAATCAAGAATAATCAATGTGGGGGTGGAGCCAAGATGGCAGAGTAGAAACAGCACTTCCAAGGGGCTCTGCCCCACACCACCTCCAAACAATGTAAAAGGTGGACTCTGAACAACTTCTGGAACCCCAGAAGCCACAGAACAACACAGAGATGCTAACGTCCCACTGAGGACAGTCCAACAGCCCTACAGGGAGGACCAGCACAGCACTCTGGGAGCCTACAGACCAGCAAGCAGAGAGCCATTCCCAGGTCCCTGTGAGTCGTGGTTTTAGCCCCAGGGCAGCCAGGCCAGCAGCTGGCTGGAGGGACCCCAGAACCCCAGCAGCTGTGGCAATTCCAGAATTATCAACAGACATGCCTCGGACAAAGTAAGAGGTTAGTGCCCTATGGACTTTGAGACCAGTATTTGGGGAATGTGTCGGCTTCCTCCCCTGGGGGCTAGAAACTGCTGAGGAGACACTCACCATTTTGCAGCTTCAATGTCAGCATCAGCTCCTAGCCTGGGAACTGTAGGGAGATCCAGCAATCAGTCTTGGAGATTAATCACTCTTGCTTTAACCTGCTTGGATCTGAACTGTGATCTGGAGGGAGGTCTGTGGTAGGCATCCAACTTGCCAGAACTGGAAGTTGTGAAGACCCCAATGTTCAGGACATAAGCTCCCCTGTCTGGTGGCAGAGTCCTACTTTGGAAACAAGCCCAAAAGTCAAGTAATTAAGTCGCAACATGCCTAGGCAAAGGAAACAAAACAAACAGAAAAAATGCAACATTAGACTCCTATTTTGGGGGCAAAGAAGATTGAAGCAGGGAACAGGAGGAGGACTGTGAGGTCAGAAATCCTGCTCCAAAAGCCGCAAAGGAAAATATGAGTGGGTTACAGGCCATAGAGGACCTTAAGAAGCAGATAAGAGCAGTGGAGGAAAATTGGGAAGAGAAATGAGAAGGATGCAGGAAAAGTATGAAATGAGGAAAATAACACCCTAAATATAGACTAACTCAAATGGCAAAGGAGGGCCAAAAGGGCAATGAGGAGAAGAATGCCTTAAAAAACCAAATTTGCCACATGGGAAAAGAATCTCAAAAGCTCACTGAGGAGATTCATTCCTTCAGAGTTAGACTGGAGCAAATGGAAGCTGATGATTTAATGAGAAATCAAGATGCTGCTAAACAGATCCAAACAAATGAAAGAATAGAAGGCAATTTAAAACATCTCATGGGAAAAACCACTGACATGGAAAATAGATCCAGGAGAGATAATTTAAAAATTATTGGACTACCTGAAAGCCATGATCAAAGATAGAACCTAGAAACCATCCTTCAAGAAATTCTCAAGGAAAATTGCCCTGATGTTTTAGAGGGCAAAATAGAGGTTGAAAGAATCCACAGATAACCTGCTGAAAAAGATCACAAAAAGAAAACTCCCAGGAATATTATAGCCAGGTTCCAGAATTCTCTGATCAAGCAGCCAGGAAGAAATAATTTCAATATTGTGGAAACACAATCAGATTAGCATAGAACCTGGTAGCTTCTACACTGAGGGGTTGAAGGGCATGGAATATGATATTCCAGAGGGCAAAACAGCTGGGATTAAAACCAAGAATCACCTACGCAGCAAAACTGAGTATTTTGTATCAGGGGAAAATATGGCCATTCAATGGAATAGAGGACTTTCAAGAATTCTTGAGGAAAATAACAGAGTTGAATAGAAAATTTGACATTCAGGCACAAGAAGCAAGATATGCTTGAGAAGGTAATCAGGGAAAAGAAATCAAAATGAACCTACCAAAGTTGACCTATTAACATTCCTACATGGAAAAACAATAACTGTGACTGATGAAACCTCTCTCAGTATGACAACAATGGAAGAAGGGTATATGGACATATGAATACATATGTGAATGTGTGTATATATGTTTACAGTTATACATGGATAGAGGGCACAGGTTTAATTTGGTGGAAGGGGTGATACTTAAGTGGTGAAGTTATGAGGTGAGAGAGGAATGTGGCAAGAGGAGATGGGGAGAGACAGGGTAGGGTAAACTATCTCATGTAGAAGAAGCAAGGGGAAATGGTTGCAGGGGAGGGGAAAAACAGGAAGGCAAAAAGGCAAAACCATATTCTCATTGAATCTAGTTCAGGAAGAGAATGACATACATATAAATGGTATATCTCACCCTGCAGGAGAGTAGGGGAAAGGGGGATGAGAGGCAGGATGATGGAGGGGAGGGCATTCTAGGGAGAGGGGAGGCTGGAAGTATCCACTATCAAAGAGGGACAGGATCAAAGTAGAGAATTGACCAGGTGGGGGGTGGGATGGGTGGGAGGGAATTTATAAGCAGCCTCGTACAATATATCTACTATGATAATGTTTTGCATAGCTAGACATGTATAACACATACTGAATTGCTTATCTTCCCAGAGGGAATGGGTGACAAGGTAGGAAGGGATTTGATCTGAAATTCGAGGTTTTAAAATTAAATGTTTCATATATATATATATATATACATTCTATTATTAATACTATTTTGCATGTACTTGGGAGATAAGATGTGCAGGCATTGGGTCACAGAGATTTACCTTGCCTAATGGTAAAGTCGAAGGGGGTATGGGAGAAGATTTGGGAGAGAGCAGATTGGATGAGAGGATATCCTGTGGGACTGCTATTCTGGCATGGTGGGCAGTGCAAAAATAGGGAAGAATTGTAACTCAAAATCTGGTGGAAATGAATAATGTAAACCAGAATTTAAAGCATTTGTTAAAAAAAAAAAGAAAGAAGGGGGAAGGGGATGAGAGGGACCTGTGATAAAAGGCAGGGCAGGCTAGGGGAAAGGGTAATCTGAATGTATACCATCTTGGGGTGGTGGGTAGGGGAGAGAGGGGCAGAAAATTTGGAACTCAAAATCTCATGGAAATAAATGTTGAATAATAGCAAGTAATTAATTTTTTAAAAACATAAAAAAATTAATTGGAATTGGGAAGCATAGTGCACCCTGTTAGTATTCAGAATGTTATGTTTATATGCATTAGGGATGGTGTAGACTAGGACCTAGCTCATTGGTGTCTCCATTGCACATAGGTGTTCTTGGATCAGTTGTCAATGCATGGCTGGGACTCACCAATTCATCATTTATTCCAACACTTACACATTCTAGCATACACCATCTCTCACACTCATAAGATTATTGACACACACTAATTGAGCCCTCTTTTCACTCACTTATTCATATTAATATCTTTATGCATCCTTGATGAAACTTTTCCCCATACCACACACCAACTGGAATGTCTTGTAAACTTATATTATTACAATACAAGCCCCCTGAGGGAGCTTTTTGCTTGTACTTGTTTCCTCAACACTTACCACAGTTTCTGAAATACAGTGAGCTTTCAATAAATACTTATTGCCTACTGCATAATTTCTCCCAAAGCTAACCCAGTTCACAGAAGTCTGACCAAGTATTGGCAGATTTGAGAACTGATCCAGTTATTCTGGAAAGCAATTTAGAACTATGCACAAATGGCTCTATAATTGCATACTCTTTGATCTAGTAAAACCATTTCTAGGTCTGTAACTCAAAGAGATTTTTTAAAGCAGAGTGTGCGGGGTGGGGGAGGTACTACTTGTACAAAAGTATTTATGGTAGCTCTTTCTGTGGTATCTAAGAATTGTTCATTGAGGGTATGCCTGTCAAGTGGGGAATGACTGAACAAGGTATAGTATATGACTGTAATGGTATATTATTGTCCTGTAACAAATGACAAGAAGGATGATTTCAGAAAAACCTGAAAAAAACTTAAACGAACTGATTCAAAGTAAACTGAGCAGAACTAAGGGAACAGTGTACACAGTAACAGCAATGTTTTATGGTGTAGAACTGTACTTGGCCATTCTCAGTAATACATTGATCCAAGACAATCCCACAGGACTCATGTTGAAAAATGTTATCTACTTCCAAAAGAACTGATGTCTAAATAGGAAAGCATGTTATTTTTCACTTTTTGTTCTAGTGTTCTTGCACAAAATGACTAATATGGAAATTTTTATATAATTGTATATGTAGAGCTTATGTCAGATTGCTTAACATCTCAGGGAAGGCAGAGGGGAGGGAGGGATATAATTTGGAATTCAGAAGTTAGAAAAAAGTATGTTAAATTGTTTTTTACATGTTATTGGGAAGAAATAAAATAATATAAAAATAATATTAAAAATTAAATACAATTCTAGTCCACTAAATATTTGACTTTACAAAGGGCTGTCATCCTAGTAATATGCCCTAGCCATGGTTCAGACATTACAATGCCTCACCTATGCTCAGAGTTGTAATACATGTTTTCTTCATTCTTTCTTCCTGAGTCAAGTAGCATAAGTTGTGCCAAGGGTAAATTAAATAATGCAAAATATTTCTTGGAACTGTTGCTTAACTGGAAGAGTCAGGCTAGTGAAACATTAACGGTAGTGTGTCTGCCAAACTGAAGACCTAATATGACACCTGGCAATTTCTTATTGAAAGCACTTATTTTTGCTAACTAGGTGACTATTATTCCTAAGCTACTGAAAACGCTATTGATCACCACTAGTTGCAATTCTGGTAATAAACAAAAAGTGGTATTTATATTCTTTAATATTTCAATCAAGGTTAATACTATAGTTTGCACTTCTTGCATCTAAGATGCACCATGGGCACTTGGCCTTGAGTCAGGAAGTCCTGAGTTATAATCTGCCCTCAGACATTTACTAGCTATCTAACCCTAGGCAATGACTAAATTTCTTTCTATCTTAGTTTCCTTAATTGTAAAAGGGAGATGATAATATTACAGTACAAGGTTGTTGTAAGAATCAAATGAGATATTTGTAAAATGCTTCTAACATTGCCTGACACATATTAGGTGCTTAAAAATAATTCTTTCATGACTTCCTCCTTCCTATTACTGATAATGGGGGGCTTATATCCACTAAGTAAATTAAGACAATATGCATGTTGCTGAACATAATTGCCAAAGGGCACCTTTGGTTAAAGGCCTACCAGTAATAAGTGATTAACTTATTACTTTAATGGATAAAAATAAATAGTTTTTGATAGTAATGAATTTATATTATATGATTATTTAATGCTAATTATAGGATTGCTGCATTTAAGTCTAGGTGAAGAGTAGATGGAATATGAAAAGGCAAAGTAGTATCATTGTTTTCGTATTAGTAGTCAATATCTTACCTTTCCACTAATTTTAGTGAATATTAATTAGGCAACACCACAAATAGTTGATGAGTTGTCATTTGACATGGAAATAGTCTTTACTTTGTGTCTTAATAATTCAGATTAGATAAATATAGTCTTGCTAAATGCAATTTAATATATTGAAGAAGAAGCAATTTTGGAAATAAGAACAGGATACATTGGGGCGGCTAGGTGGCACATTGAATAGAGCACCATTCCTGGAGTCAGGAGGACCTGAGTGCAAAGCCAGCCTCAGACACTTAATACAAAAACTAGACATGTGACTTGAGCAAGTCAATTAACCCCAATTACCCTACCTTCCCCCCTCCAAAAAGCAAAACAAAAACAAAAACAAAAACAAAACAAAACAAAAAGCTACACTGTAACTAAAAAAGTAATTGTACATGAAGTATATGGTTTTCTAATTTCAGTCATTGGGAATGAATTTTACCAAATTGTACTAAATATTTTCTCTCCTTTTGTTTAGAAAGCTGTTCTTTTACTTAATCAAATGAAAGGTTACTTTTAGCTTCTGTGTTTCATTCACTGAGACATTAAGTGGACAATGTAAATATGTATTTTATATTAATACAATTAAAATATTTTAATGTATTTAATTTGAGGAAGTGGATAAAAAAAGAAAGGATAGAAAGGCTTGCTGGAGGGGGAAGAATAAGAAAGAGAGGACTCCCAAATAACTAGTGTTGTAAAAAAAAGCTAAATGGACTGCCTTCCTAGAAATCTGCAGGGAAGTCTATGACAAAATTTTTGGAGATGTTTCAAAAGGATTTTTGTCTGAAAAAGCTTATACTAGGCAGCTTTTGAGATCCCCTGCTTAGAGAAGCTAATGATCCAATAATTCTGTGAACTCAAAAATTCCTTTATTATGATTTGGATGGAGCCTAAGATTACTTGACGACCATCCTACAGGTGAACATACCTGGATTTTTTTCTCTTTCTCCTGCTACTATTATCGAAACCTGAATGTATAGCAAATATTCTCGTTAAGCCTTTATAATCTAGTTTTGATAGAAATAGGAAAAATATATACTTACCCAGTGTTTTAAGAGAAATCAATTCCATGTACACATGCAATAAAGTGCTTTTTTCTTGTGCTTTGTCAGGTCCATAATTTTAGTAATATTTTTTTCTCCATTTGAATGACTAAATAATAGAATTAATGCTTAGGCCTAGAACTTTATGCAATTGGCAAAGTAATGTGCTTTCAGTGTTCTGCATGGTTTCCATATTGTGATATATTAGGGGGTATAATGTGAAGAGAATCATTATAAAGATAATGTGTTATATTATTATTCTAGTCACTTTATGACTAGAATAATAAGCCATAAGGGATTTATCTCTCCCTGGAGCAGATGTTGTAGCAGTGTTTGCAAACGCTCAATAACTTTAGTGGTATATAAAAAATGTTAATAGTAAAATATATTAGTCTCATTATAATCATTTTGTATAAAGTTAAAGAAAAATGAGTTATAAATATAATATATAAACATTAGTTATTTTTCAAAAATGTTTTTTTAAAGAAAAAAGTCTTTGATTCATGTATACATTTCTTCATCAAGGATCTAATGATAGGAGTCATTCTGTAATGTTGTCCTCCAAATACCCACTTATGTGATGCCCTCCTTTTCAGAATAACAATTAAAAAGGTGGTACAGTATTAAGAGTTGTCAAAACATATCCCCCAAAAGTCTTTGACATACTTTCTTACAAATGCACACATGTGTGCATGCATACACATAGACACACAGACACACACACACATATATGAAACACACACACACACACACACACACACACACATATATATATGACAAATTATTAAGTAAAAGATTCTGGTTGCAGGAATTCCTTTTCTCAAATTTTCAGAATATTCAAGAATTTTCTCTTTAAGCCTTATCCATCACTTTGCTTCTTTTAGGCCCTTTTTGTATTGTCTTCACTTGGTAGTAAAGACACTGCTCCCTGCTGATATGGGGAAGCCATTTAGGAAAATAAATGGAAGATGGGAAATCCAGGACTTCAGAGACACTTCAAAGCTTTAAGTTACACCCTGCTTTGGTCTCTCTCTCTCTCTCTCTCTCTCTCTCTCTCTCTCTCTCTCTCTCTCTCTCTGTGTGTGTGTGTGTGTGTGTGTGTGTGTGTGTGTGTGTGTGTGTGTATGGTGTGTATGATGGAAGGGAGATGGAGAAAAGTTCTTGCCTGGGGTTAAATCTGAAACTTACCCTTCCCTGAGTAAATTCTTTTCAGGGGCTTTAGTTAGCCACATTGGAGTGGAATGGAACAGAACAAGCATATATTAAGAACCTATTATGTGCCAGGTACTGTGTTAAGTGCATTACAAATATCTCATTTGATTCATTTTCAATTTTTCTCCAATTCCTGAAATTTCTTCCTTTCTCAACTTCTTTGATAATTTTTATATTATCCTTAGGGTGCTATTACATTGCCTCAGCCTATCTAAATTGGATTATTGTTAAAATGTGTAATATAATTATATTTGAGGGCCTTTTCACATTTAGTCTCTTTTTATTAACTCACTTACATGTGTTCTCACCTCATGAAAAAATCTTAGCTGAAATAGGTCAGGTTGGTTTTGACATTAGAATGCAATGGTTTTATCAGGATTATCCTTGCAATCTGGATGATCTGTGCTGAATTTCTATCCTTAATTCCAGTTCCCAAATTGATTGTCCTGTCACTGCCAACTAAGAATTATATAACTCTGTCAGTGAAGAATTTAAGCTCTTTCTGCCTTTCATAAACTCTCTGAAACTATAAGCTTATAGAAGCATCAGTACGAATTAATGGAGAAAGATTCTATATGAGAAATTCTCATTATTTATTAAATCTCAGCTGGATTACATATATTAATAAAAGTATAATTATGTATATGCATATGTATAAATATGTATACAATTTCGAATCTAAACAATTCTTATATAGTTTGTCTTAATCAAAGCATTGAAATATTTCATTCATATAAATATATGTATATATATGTGTATACATATATACTTACACATATGTCTTAAAGCAAAAAAAGGCATTTCATGCTCCAATCTGAATGCTACAGTTAAGAGAGCTGATCTATTTGATATGCTGTTTTTGTTCTTCGTTACTGACTGATGCAAAAATACAAATGATCTACAAGATTATTGTTTTCCTCTATAAATTGGTGTAAGAACTCCATATTCTTTAGTTTCATTACTGGCTATTATACTAAGTATCCAGGAGAGTTTACTACCTCCTATACTGTGCTGACTGTTCTCTAACTCTAGCACCTATTAACATAACTATTATGTTAGAAAGCTTCTTTCTTTTTCATATCTTCCTCAAAAAAGTGATGATTTGTATGGCCCAAAGTCAACTGAATCTACTTTTATTTGCAGTTGTAACCTGGCATAATTATAAAATGTTAGAACTACAAGAGATCTACATGATCAACTAAGTGCCATATTTAATAAAGGGGGAAACTGAGAAATGGAGAGAATAAGATTCTTTTCTGGGGCAGCTAGGTGCCACAGTGAGTAAGAGTGCAGGCCAGGAGTCAGGAGGACCAGGGATCAGTTCCAGGGCTCAGAAAATTAGCACCTACACATAAATAAATAACTAGCCATGTAACTATGAGCAAGTTATTTAACCCCAATTGCTTAAAAAAATTCTTTTCCCATGTGATTTTTTTCCCTATTACAATGAGAGCTGGTATAAGAAGCCCTATCATTTTGCCCCAAGACCTAATACTTTTTTTGCAGCACCAGCATAGCATTGTAGAATTAATTTTAATGCACATAAATCCTCTGAATGACTGTAACTAATAGTTCATGAATTGAATGAGTAGGATAGAGAACCAGTGAAGAAATTTAATATTTCCCTGAGTGTTCAAAAGATATTATTTTGAAATATACCCAATTAAGATTTAGTATACATGCATATACATAGACACACACATATATACATGTGTATATATATAGTGTGTGTTACATATGCAAATGGTACATACGAATGCATCTTTATAAGTAATTATATGCACAGCATAATTTTCTCTATTTCAGTGATTTACATTATATTATTATAAAAAATTAAATCTCTAGGATTAAATGTAGCAGACTAAGTTTGGAGATTTTAGTCAAAATTCTACCTTACTAGATCTATAACTCTCTTTAACACTTAATGATTCAATTTTCTAAACATTAAATTAGAGAGAGAAATATTTTGGTTACCTATTTTACAAGGTTAATATGAGGTAGCATTTTAGTACTTCACAAGCATAAAATTCTATATATAGTAGAGCTCATTTTTAGTCCTTTGTAATCTTGAAGAATAAATGATTACACCAATATATACACATGTGTATATATAAATGCATGTATGTGTCTATGTGTGCTTTTCTTTCCCTTTTGAGACCAACCAAAATAGAATTTTGGTTCAAGGTCAATTTAGTTTAGAGAAGTCCAAGAACTGAGGCCTCAGGGACAAAATTCATCTGCACAGGCTGTGGGGCTTCCTTTGTATGTGACAGAAATTTCTTTATTGATAATTGTGTATGGAGAAAAAGCAAATACTTGAGGCCAAAAATAATGGAATATAAAAATGATCTACATCATAGTTAATATGCATTTTTCTCTTTCTCCATCGAAAAGTGAATTGAAACGTGTATGGGGAAAAAAATTAAATCTCTAGGAAATGTACATGCCGAATATAAAGGACAGGGTTTCTAGTCTCTTTTGCACAAATAGAAGACTCTAAAAAAATAGAATTTCCATTACAAGACATCACCTGGGATCTGTGGTGCACTGCAATTTTCCCATTATTTTCCTATTATATGTCCTTTCTATGATATGTCTGGAGAAGTTTCATTCTCTCCAGTAGAGGGCAGTGATATGTAGATATAATGGCTTCTGCATAGACACAAAAAAGAGCACAAAGCAATAGTTTCCTTAGTCTACTGTGAGTTCATTGAAACATAGGAAATAAAATTGAAAGCTACATTCCCACCCCCTACCCACCTTAAATAATTATACTATAGGACAGTTTGGTTACAGCACAAAAACATTTCTTGAACTGCAGACATATCAAAGCTGCCAACAGCTAGAAGTTGCAGTCTGGAACAGGTGGGTGCTATGAACTAAATATACAACTAATGGTATTGAGAAAGATACTACTTAAGTTATTAATGATATAAAGAAGTATTATATTTATTGTGACTGCTGTCCTAAAAGAAAAACATAACCACAAAAATAGATAAATTAAGAAAATATTGTCTCCATATACATGTTTCAGCAATTAATTTGTTCTAATATGTAATTCTATAAATAATTTATTGAATTATTTCTCCATTATCAGGGACTGATTAAACTGTTTTCATTTTTAAATATTTTCTACATGAAATGTATTGATATCAAATGCCATATATATCAACAAGAAGACATAGATCTTGACCTTAAGTAGCTTACAGTCTAACAGAAGTTCAAGAAACATATGCAAATAATACCAATTTTGTATTGATGCATCGCACACATAGAAAAAATATCTAAGTGTTCTAACCTACCAATGTTTTAACTCATTCTTCTTATAAAAATCACCATCAGGTTAGAAACAAATTATTAATCCTATAAAGATAGGTGATATTAATCTCAAAGACTATTTCCTAAGATGTAGAGTCATTTCAGTTTTCACGTGAAGGCAAGGTATATCTATTTACAAAACAATGGAATCTTTAAAAAAATAAAAATTGCTCAGATTAATTGAAGAGGAAGTAAATCACTTAAATAACCCTAGGAAAAATTCTCCAGGGCCAAATGTATTTACTATCCAATCAAACATATAAGGAAAAATTGATTCCAATACTCTACAAGCTATTTGGGAAAATTAGTGAGGAAGGAGTCCTACAAAATTCGTTTTTATGATACAAATATGGTACTAATACCTAAATCAAGAAGAGATAAAACAGAAAGAAAATTTTAGACCAATTTCCCTCATGAATATAGATGCAAAAATTTTAAATAAAATATTAGCAAAAAGACTACAGCAACTTATCACAAAAATAATACACTTTGATGAGGTAGGATTTATTCCAGGAATGCAAGGATGGTTTAATATTAGGAAAACCATCAGTATAATTGATCATATCAACAATAAAACTAGCAGAAACCATATGATTATCTCAATAGATACAGAAAAGGCTTTTGACAAAATACAACATACACTCCTCTAGAAAGTATAGGAATAAATGGAGTCTTCCTTAAAATAATAGGTAGCATCTATTTAAAGCCATCAGCAAGTATTATATGTAATGGGGATAAGCTAGAAGCATTTCCAATAAGCTCAGAGGTGAAACAAGGGTGTCCACTATCACCCCTCTTATTCAATCTGGTACTACAACTGTTAGCAGTAACAATTATAGAAGAAAAAGGAATCAATATATGCAAAGAAAAGAACAAGCTACCACTCTTTACAAATGATATGATGATTTACTTAGAGAATAATAGAGAATCAAGTAAAAAACAAACAAAAAAACCCAACTACTTGATACAATAAATAAATTTGGAAAAGTTGGAGGATATAAAATAAACCCACATATATCCTTGGCATTTCTTTATATTTCTAATAAAATCTAACAGCAAGAAATACAAAAAGAATTCCCATTTACAGTTACTGTAGACATTATAAAATATTTGGGTATCTACTTGCCAAAACAAACTCAGGACCTATATCAACACAACTACAAAACACTTTTCATACAAATAAAGTCAGATCTAACTAATTGGAAAAAACATCAATTGCTCATGGCTGGGTCGAGTTAATATAATGAAAATGACAATTTTACCTAAATTAAATTACATATTTAGTGTCATACCAATCAATTTACCAAAAAAATTATTTTATAAAGATAGAAAAAATAGTAACAAAATGCATTCAGAAGAACAAACAGTCCAGAATATCAAAGGAATTAATGATAAGAAATGCTAGGGAAGGTGGTCTAGCCATACCAGATTTTAATCTTTATTATAAAGCAACAATCATCAAAGCTACTTGGTACTGTCTGAGGAATAGAATAGTGGATCAGTGGAACAGATTTGGTACATGAGACTCAGTAGTCAATGACTATAGCAATCTACAATTTGATAAACCCAAAGACACCAGTTTTTGGCTTAAGAACTCACTATTTGTCAAAAACTGCTTGAAAAACTGGAATATAGTGTGGCAGAAACTGTGCATATAGCATATCCCAAAATCAAGTCTAAATGGGTGCATGATCTAGGTATAAAGGCTGATACTATTAACAATCTGGGAAAGCAAAGAATAGTTTACCTATCAGATTTATGGAGAGGGGAAGACTTTATGACCAAAAATGAATTAGCATTATAAAATACAAAATGGATAATTTTGATTACATGAAATTGAAAACCTTCTTTACAAACAAAGCCAATGTAACCAAGATTAACAGGGATGTGGAAAATTGGGAAAGAATTTTAAAAGCAATGTCTCGACAAAGTTCTCATTTCTAAAATATACAGAGAACTGAGTCAAATCTATTGGAATACAAGACATTCCCCAATCGATAAATGGTCACAGGATATGAACAGGCAGTTTTCAGAGGAAAAAAATTAATGATATCTATAAATATATGAAAAAATGCTCTAAAGCACTATTGATTAGAGGAATGCAAATTAGAACAACCATGGGGTACCACATCTCACCAGTCAGATTGTCTAAGATGACAAAACAGGAAAATGACAAATGCTGGAGAGGATGTGGGCAAATTGGAGCACTAATGCATAGCTGGTGGAGTTGTGAACTGATTAAACAATTCTGGAGAGCAAGCTGGAACTATGCCCAAAGGGCTATAAATAATTTCATACACTTTGACCCAGCAAATAGCACTTCTAGGGTTGTATCACAAAGAGATCATGGAAGTAGGAGGAAGACCCATATGTACAAAAATATTTATAGCATCTCTTTTTGTGGTGGCAAAATATTGGAAATTAAGGGAATTCCCATCAATTGGGGAATGGCTAAAAAAATTGTGGTATATGAATGGAAAACTCTTGTGCTATAAGAAATGAGGAGAAGTTGGAATTCATTTTTACCTGGAGAGGCTTATACAAACTGATGCTGAGTGAGAAGAGCAGTACCAGGAGAAATTTGTACACCATTACAGACACAACATATGTGTGATGACCAACTTTAATTGACTGAACTCTTCTCAGCAATGTAGGGTTATAAGTCAACTCCAAAAGACTCATGATGGAGAGGGATGTCTACATTCAGAAAAAGAACTAGAAAGAACAGAGCTTGAATACAGATTGAAGCAAACTACCTGCTATCTTTCTTTTTCTTGTTTGATTTTGTTTCCTCCTTCCCATTGTTCATTTCATCTGATACAATCCTTCTTTATAACCTGACTAATCTCTAATGTGAAAGTATGTGCAGATCCTGTACTTGATTGCATGCTGCCATGGGGCAGGGAGGGTAGGAAGGGGGAGAAATTTTGAAACTCAAGGGATTGTGGAACTGAATCTTGTGGACTAAAAGTTAACAAGCAAATTAATAAAGACAAAAAAATAAAATAAGATAACATAAAAAACATACCTATTTTCCTTAAAAAAAAGATTTTGAGTACCAAATTTTTCTTTCTCTTTCCCTCTCCTCTCTTTTTCCAAAAATGGTAGACAATTTGGTTCAGGTTGTTCATATCCTATCATGTAAAACACCTTTCCATGTTATTTACAGTTGTGAAAGAAGAAACAAATAAGAAGGGGCAAAAACCATGAAAAATAATAAAATAAGTAGAAAAAATGCTAAAATCTGATTCAGAGTTCATAAGT
The DNA here is from genome assembly GCA_011680675.1 of Gymnobelideus leadbeateri. Lineage (NCBI taxonomy): Eukaryota > Metazoa > Chordata > Mammalia > Diprotodontia > Petauridae > Gymnobelideus > Gymnobelideus leadbeateri. The sequence goes on from WOXC01005077.1 coordinate 37,984, forward strand.
TCTTTATCTGAATATTGATAGACTTTTCTTTCATATGTTCTTTATACTTGTCTTGGATCATTGCATTGCTGAGAAGAGTTAATCCTTCATAGTTGATCACCACACAGTGTTGTTAATGCTGTATACAAGCTTTTCATAGTTCTACTCATTTCACTCAGTGTCTGATTGTACAAACCTTTCCAGGTTTTTAAGAAATCTGTTCATCATCTCATTGCACAATAAGGTTTCATTAGGTTCTTAATACCACAACTTGTTCAGCCATTTCCCAATTTATGGTCATCAAGAAATGAGAACTTTCAAAGAAAAAATGGAAAAGAAATGATAATAATGAAAAAAAAAGAATTTGAAAAGAAATTGTTTGGCAAAGGAGGGATGAAAACTTACTTAAGCAGCAAACTCTCTGAAAATTAGAATGATATACAGAAAATTTGTGATTCTAGGGAAGAACATCAAATTTTGAAATAAAGTAAAAACAATGAAAATAGAAAAAAGTGCTATAGCAAAAACACCTGACCTAGAAAATTATTGTACAATTCAATCAGGTGAACTAGTAGGCAATCCTTGAATTTTATTCTCATCTGAACTTATAAGAGGAATATAGGACAAGCACAATGTAATGGAAATGCAGATTTGAAGATCATTCCTGCCCCTAGGCCCTTTGATTGGCTTAAGTGACTGAGAACCTTCTTTAATTTGAAAATATACTCTGCCCCCTAATAGGCTGAATGTGGTCACATGGAGCCTGTGGTAGGAGGCTTGGTTTTCAGGAATGACCACACCTTGATGCTGTGTGATTGGGCAGTGGGTCAAGAAGGTTGTTACATTCTCTGACCAGGAGAAGGCTATATAATTCCTGATGTAAGGCTTTGCTTTGGGGCTCACTTTGAGAAGTGTTGTGTGATTTGACCAGATGAGACTCTGGGCAGCTGTTGAGAGCCCCCCTGGCTTTGAAAACCCAGATGTTGATGCTTCCCTCTCTGGTAACTGATTTGGTTTTGATAATGGTTGGACAGTTTAGAAGCCTGTCTGTTTGATCTCTCTGTATACTCTGCTGGATCTGTTTGTTTCTCTGTTTTGAAACTACTGTCTGTATACTCTGAACTTTGGGGTGCTGACCTTTTTCCCCTGAACTAGGTAAATGGTGTATGTTTGTTTGATTAAAGTGAGCTTGTTAACTAATTTTGAGTTGCTTTTCTTTTGAAAAGCAGATCTAACAACCCGTGTTGGCAGTCACCCTGGGGATGTTGGGGTGCTTGCTGCTACACACACACACACATACACACCCATGTGTGCACATGCACCCACACATTTTAACTTACAAGGTTGGTTAGCAACATATATTTTACTCAAAAGAGGAATAGAAAGAAAAAAAGAAAGAAAAGGGAGAAGGATAATGAGGATGACAAATTTAGGGAGAGATGAATTCTAAGCAATACAAACTATAAGGAAGATGGATTTCAAAAAATAGTCTAAAAGATAAGAAATATAGATTTCATTATGAAAAATATGTGATAGAGCACAGCTTAAGGCACTTTATTCTTGGACATGGCAAATGCAAGAATTTGTTTTGATTGTAAATGTTTTCAATGTTTTTCTTCCTCATCTGAGGGATGTGAGAGTGGCATGAGTGAGAGAAACATGGTTGCTAAATGAAACAAATTTGATTTTAAAAAGTTGAGCTTTAGGGGCGGCTGGGTGGCACAGTGAATACAGAACCATCCCTGGAGTTCGGAGGACCTGAGTTCAAATATGACCTCAGACACTTAACACAAAAACTAGCTGTGTGACCTTGGGAAAGTCACTTAACCACAATTTCCCTCCAAAAAGCAAAAAAAAAAATGAACTTTAACTTAGTTATATACCAGTGCTATCAAAGAAAGGAATATGTCCTATGTAATGCACACACACACACACACACACACACACACACGCACACACACGTATACACACAGCAAACTATTTTGTGTGATAGCTGACCAGATCCTATCAGATGGCATTGAAAATAATCTGAAGAAATTATTTTTTTTTCTGAACAAGCCTCTTTTAATCAAATTGAAAATAGAGCACATTCAAATGAGAAAGAAGTTGTTTCAGAAGCAAAAAAAATTAACAAACTCTTAGTATATGAAAGCCCATTTGCGTTGTAGTCATCAGTCATTATAATCATTATATTCTCTACCCCTAAATTATATTTTAGTTGAACTTGTTAAAATCAATGGAAAATGCTCATTTTAAAATTTGACATTTTCTTTACCAAATTTTATATATAACCACACATCAAAATGTAGGTCAGAATATTGGACTAAGTCTAATTAAATGAAATTTAAAAGAAGATTAAATTCTTCTCCTATAAAGTTCTGGTCCAATGCCTCATTGAGGTCTAGAGATGATTTGGTGTTTGCAAATGCTATACCAGTGCAATGTAGGTTGTGCTATAGATGTTCTAGTATTCGAGACAAGGTTTGACATGATTTTAGCAGCAGTCTGAGCTGTCTTTCCAATTAATAGTCCAGCAAAATATAGAGAAACTCATCTTCAGCAGGTCTACAACTTAGTGATGAATTCTTAGCCATGGCAAGTCATTACACAAAGAAAACTATAAAATGAGTTTTGGCTTTTGCAGAAGTTGTGGCAAACTGACAGAAAAGGGGGAAACAATTTAGAATAATATCACATTTTTAAAAAATGCCTATTAACTTTAACTTAATGGTTCTTACTCTAAATGTGGGGTCCTTGTCCAGTGACCAATGAGTAGATATCATATTGGAGGAACCGAATCACATTAATCCTGATATTCTCATTAATAGCAAAAGCAGAAATATAAAAAAAGAAGTTGAGCTTAATGGAAGGATGACTCATAGATATTCCTTGGAGAGGTAAAAAGAAAAGCTGGTAAAATAGGCTTTCGGTTATATTCAAAGGCAACAAAATATTTAATTTCACAGGGTATTTCTTCATCTTTTAGGGCAGTTATCATAATAAATATTTGGAAAAAGACCACCATGAAAGTAATTGTAGCTTATGTACCAGTTATATAAGATACAAATGTAGAAAAGTTCTGCAAAGAATTAAGAAAGACACTCCAAAGTAAAAAAAAAAAAAAACATGCACTTCCATATTAAGCAATGTTGATGAAAAGGTGATAAGATATTATGATGAGGAGGAATTTGACAGGAAGAATGGTTCAAGAAGAAGGAAGGAGTAAAGGCAAAGACTTTAAGATTACTCAGAAGAATGTTTTCCTTAATATGGAAACTTCCTTCAGGAAAAGAATTAATAAGCTCTGAATATGGTGAGCAGCAAATGACTGCATGAAAAATAATCCTCATTTTATTTTTACCAACAAGAAAATATTGTTGCAGAGATTATTCTTTATTCAAATATTACATGCACAGATAATAAATAAGGAAAATATTAGAATTAACAAGGAACTAGAAAATGCATTAATTTTAAAAGATATGTAATGTATTTGAAACAATTAAAATCTCAACAGTTTAATCAAGATAATGAAAATGGGAAAAAGCAAAAATGATGTTGACCCTAATTATAACAATTTTATATAGGCCTGTTTCTTCCTTCTTATTAATAATTTATTTTGTTATTACTATATAATTTTATGATATATTTCCCTAATTACATGTTAAAACAATATTAAGCATTTTTTTAAAGTTTTGAATTCTGAATTATATGCATCTCTCCCTCCCTTTGCTACCTCCTACATCCCTTCACAAAACCATGCTATATAAAAAAACCACACATTTTTCATTCAGCAGTTAGCTAAAAGATGTAGGGAAGATTCAAGTGTACTCATTTTTATTTTCCTAGATATAAACATTGTTTTAACTACAAGGAAAGCACAAAAGTATAGATATTTCTTTCCAACTCTGGGATCATCTCTCCATTATATCATCTTTGTTAACAGAGAGAGAATGCACAGAATTCACCAGTTTTTACATAGCATTTGTCTGAACAACTCCACTTACAATTATAGCATATTGGATAAGTTTACTCCTGAGATGAATTTAGGTGAAATTATAAACTTTGTTACTCACATATTTCCTGGTGACTTGCATTCCTGATTTTTTGAATCTCACTAGGTCATAAGTAACTTCAGTCTCTCTCACCTAAAATCAAGAAAGAATAAACAGAATAGAGAGGAAAAACAACCAACTGTCCATGCACTCTTGTTTGGTGCAGCTGCCCAGAGCCTCATGTGACCAAATCACACAACTCTTCCTATAAGTGAGGCCCAAAGCAAAACCTCACCTCAGATACATACATACACACACACAGACACACACACACACAGACACACACACACACACATATATATACATACATACATACATACATGTATGTATACATATATGTGTATATATGCATGTATGTGTTTATATAGCCTTCTCCAGGGTCAGAGAATATCACAGCCCTCATGACCCACTTGACTACAAAGTAACAAAAGTTGTATCTTCCTGAAAAACAAGCCTCCCACCACAGGGTCCAGGAGAGCACATGCAGCCTCTTAGGGGGCAGTGGATGTTTTCAAATAAGGAAAGATCCTCAAGTTCAATCTAGGCTTATTAAGGGGCAGGGAAGATCTTCAAGTTTCTATTACCATTACAACATGATAGAGTAGTGGGGGCAGAGTCAAGATGGCAGAGTAGAAACAGCTCTTTCATGAAGCTCTGGCTTCCACAATTTCCAAATTCATGTAAAAGGGCACTCTGAACTTCTGGAGCTCAAGAACACACAAAATGACACAGAGAAGCTAACCTCCCACTGAGGACAGCCCAGTAGGCTGGCAGGGACCAGCCAACACAGAGCCCTGGGAGATGAACCCAGGCGTGCATGAGTCAGAGATTTTAGCTCCAGGGTGGCATGGTCAGTAGCCAGCTGTAGAGACTCCAGAACAGCAGCAGCTGTGGCGTTTCCAGAATTACCAACACATAGATGCAAAGGACAAAGTGAGAGGTTAGCATGGTATGGAATTTAGGACTCATTAGTTGGGAGAGCCCGTCAGCCAATTGCCCTGGGGGTGAGAAGCCACTTAGAAGCTTCAGCAAAGCCGGAGACACACATGGCAGCTTGAGTTCCTGACCTGCTAACTACAGGGAGATATGGCGATCAGTATTGGGGGTAATAGCCTTTGCTTTAACCATCTTGCATCTGGATTGCAGTCTCGGTGGAGGTCTTCGGTTGTGATACCAGCTTGCCAGAGCATGCGGGGGCTTCAGAGAGGTCACCCAACTAATATCTCCGGTAGCTGGGAAAACCCCAGCATTTGGGACCACAGCTCCCCTGGATGGTGGCAGAGTCCAACTGTGGAAACAAGCCCTAAAGTCAAGTAATTGAGTGGCAACATGCCTAGGCAAAGGAAACAGAATAAACAGAAAAATTCAACATTAGACTCCTATTTTGGGGGCAAAAAGGAAGGAAGCTTGGAATAGGAGGAAGACTGGGAGGTCAGAATTCATGCACCAAAAGCCCCAAATGAAAATAAAAGCTGGTTACAGGCCATGGAGGACCTTAAGAAGGATCAAAAAAATCAAATAAGAGAACTGGAAGAAAAATTGGAAAGAGAAATGAAAAGGATGCAAGAAAATTATGAAAGAGGGTCAATAGACTTACTGACGAAAATAACACCTTAAAAATAGACTAACTCAAATGGCAACAGCGGCTGAAAAAGGCAATGAGGAAAGGAATGCCTTAAAAAGCTGCATTTGCCAGATGGAAAAAGAATCTCAAAAGCTCACTGAGGAGAATCATTCCTTTAGAATTAGGCTGGAGCAAATGGAAGCTAGTGACTTTACAAGAAATCAAGATACTATTAAGAAGATCCAAACAAACAAAAGTATAGAAGGCAATGTGAAAATGGGAAAAACCACTGACCTGGAAAGTAGATCCAGGAGAGACAATACAAAAATTACCGGACTACCTGTAAACCATGATCAAAGAAAGAATCTAAAAACCATCCTTCAAGAAATCCTTAAGGAAAATTGCCCTGATGTTTTAGAACCAGAGGGCAAAATAGAGTTTGAAAGAATCCACAGATCACCTCCTGAAAAAAGATCCCCCTCAAAAAACTCCTAGGAATATTGTAGCCAGGTTCTGGAATTACCAGATCAAGGAGAGAATATCACAAGCAGCCAGGAAGAAACATTTCAATATTTTGGAAAAACAATCAGGATAGCGCAGGATCTAGCAGCTTCTACACTGAGGAATTGAAGGGCATGTAATATGATATTCCAGAGGGCAAAGGAGCTGCAATTAAAACCAAGAATCGCCTACCCAGCAAAACTGAGTTTCATGTATCAGGGGAAAATATGGTCATTCAGTGGAATAGAGGACTTTCAAGCATTCTTGAGGAAAAAACCAGAGTTGAATAGAAAATTTGATATTCAGATACAAGAAGCAAGAGATGTTTGAGAAGGTAAACAGGGAAAAGAAATCATTGTGAACTTATCAAAGTTAAACTATTTACATTCTTACAGGGAAAAACAATAACTGTTAACGGATAAAACCTTTCTCAGTATGAAAATAGTTCAAGAAGTGTATATAGGCATATGAATACATATGTGAATGTGTGTATATATGTTTTCAGGTATACATAGATAGAGAGCACAGGTCAAATTTAATAGGAAAGGATGGTATTTTTTTTTTAATTTTAAAAATGCTAATAGTTTAATTTCTTTCTTTTTTTTTAAACAAATGCTTTATTAACTTCTGTTTTACATCATTCATTTCTGCCAGATTTTGAGTTACAATTATTTTCCCCCTGTTTTTCCCCTACCCACCCTCCCAGAATAGCAGTCCCACTAGATATCTCTTCCTCCAATCTGCTCTCTCCCATACCTTCTCCCATACCCCCATCGACTTTTCCATTAGAGGAAGATGAATCTTTGTGTCCCAATGCCTGCACATATTATCTCCCAATTATAGGCAAAAGAGTATTAATAATAGTATTTATATATATATTTGAAACATTTAATGTTACAACCTTGAATTTCAGATCCATTTCCTTCCTCCCTTGTCACCCATTCCTTCTTGGGATATAAGTAATTCAGTATATGTTGTACATGTCTAGCTATGCAAAACATTATCATAGTAGATATATTGTACAAGGCTGCTTATAATTCCCTCCCACTCATCCCACCCCCCACCTGGTCCATTCCCTACATGACCCTGTCCCTCTTCTATAGTGGGTACTTCCAACCTCCCCTCACCCCAAGGATGCCCTCCCATCCATCATCCCTCCTCCCATCCCCCTTCCCCCTATCCTGCTGCAGGTTGAGATATCCCATTTAGTTTGTATGTCATTTTCTCCCTGAACCAAATTCAATGTGAATGTGGTTTTGCCTCTTTAGCCTTCTTTATTCTCCCCCTCCTTTGCAACCACTTCCCCTTGCTTCTTCTACATGGGATAGTTTACCCTACCCTGTCTCTCCCCATCTCCTCTTGCCACTTTCCTCTCTCACCTCATGATTTCATCTCTTGAGTATTCTCCCTTCCCAACAAATTCAACCTATGCCCTTTATCCATATATAACTGTAACCATATACACACACATTCACATATGTATTCATATGACCACACCCCCTTCTTCCATTATTTTCATAGTGAGAAAGATATCATCAGTCACAGTTATTGCTTTTCCATATAGGAATGTAAATAGTTCAACTTTGATAAGTTCCTTTTGATTTCTTTTCCCTGATTACCTTCTCAGGCATCTCTTCCTTCTTGTGTCTGGATGTCAAATTTTCTATTCAATTCTGGTTTTTTCCTCAAGAATGCTTGAAAGTCCTCTATTCCACTGAATGACCATATTTTCCCCTGAAACAAAATACTCAGTTTTGCTGGGTAGGTAACCCTTGGGTTCATTCCTAGTTCTTTTGCCCTCTGGAATATCATATTCCATGCCCTTCGATCCCTCAGTGTAGAAGCTGCCAGGTCCTGTGCTATTCTGATTGTGTTTCCACAATATTGAAATTGTTTCTTCCTGGCTGCTTGGAGTATTTTCTCCTTGATCTGGGGATTCTGGAACCTGGCTATAATATTCCTGGGAGTTTTCTTTTTGGGATCTTTTTCAGGAGGTGATCGGTGGATTCTTTCAACCTCTATTTTGCCCTCTGGATCTAAAACATCAGGGCAGTTTTCCTTGAGAATTTCTTGAAGGGTGATTTCTAGGTTCTTTCCTTGATCATGGCTTTCAGGTAGTCCAATAATTTTTAAATTGTCTCTCCTGGATCTATTTTCCAGGTCAGTGGTTTTTCCCATGAGATATTTCACATTGCCTTCTAATCTTTCATTTGTTTGGATCTGCTTAACAGCATCTTGATTTCTCATAAAGTCATTAGCTTCCATTTGCTCCAGTCTAACTCTGAAGGAATGAATCTCCTCAGTGAACTTTTGAGATTCTTTTTCCATCTGGCAAATTCGACTTTTTAAGGCATTCTTCTCCTCATTGCCCTTTGGGCCTCCTTTGCCATTTGAGTTAGTCTATTTTTTAAGGTGTTGTTTTCCTCAGTCAGGCTGTTGACCCTCATTTCATACTTTTCCTGCATCCTTCTCATTTCTCTTTCCAGTTTTCCTCCACTTCTCTTATTTGATTTTTAAAGTCCTTCTTAAGGTCCTCTGTGGCCTGCAACCCGCTCTTGTTTTCCCCTGGGGCTTTTGTAGCAGGACTTCTGACCTCACAGTACTTTTCCCTCTCTATGCCCCCAAAATAGTAGTCTAGGGTAGCGTTTTTCTGTTTCCTTTGCCTTGGCATGTTGCCACTTAATTGCTTGACTTTTGTGCTTGTTGCCATACTATGGCTTTAAGGCCAGATAGAGGAATTTTCAACCCGAACGTGTGGGGGGCAACTTCTGTTTCTGGCAAGCTGTAAACCCACCCACGACTTCCACCCTAGATCACAATCCAGATCCAGGGAGGTTAAAGCAAAAGTGATTACCCCCCAAGACTGATCGCTGGATCTTCCTACAATTTGCAGGCCGGGAGCTGGAGCTGCCTCTGAAAACTACAAAATGGCCTGTCTCCTCATTGGCTTCTAGCCCCCAGGGGAGGGAGCCAAAGCATTCCATAAGTACCGGTCCCAAAGTCCATAGGACACTAACCTCTTACTTTGTCCTAGGCATGTCTATGTTGATAATTCTGGAGTCGCCACAGCTCCTGGTGTTCTGGGGTTCCTCCAGCTGGCTGCTGGCCCTGCCGCCCTGGGGCTAAAACCTCGGCTCACGTGGAAGTGGCCTCGGCTTGGCTCCTGCGCTCTGAGTGCTGCGTGCTGCCAGGTCCCAAACTGCTGCGCTGTTCCTTCCTGCAGGGCTGCTGGGCTGTCCTCAGAGGGAGGTTAGCTTCTCTGTGTTGTTCTGTGGGTGCTGGGGCTCCAGAAGTTGTTCAGAGTCCCCTTTTACATAGTTTTGGGGGAATCTGGGGGCAGAATGGCTTGGACGAGCTGTTTCTACTCTGCCATCTTGGCTCCGCCCCCCCGAAAGGATGGTATTTAAAAGGTGAAATTAATAGGTGAGAGAGGAATATAATAAGAGGTGATGGGGAGAGACAGAATGGGGTGAATTATCTCCTATAGAAGAAGCAAGGGAAAATGATTACAAGGGAGGGGAAGAACAGGAAGGCAAAAAGGAAAAACCTTATTGTCATTGAATTTGGATCAAGGAGAGTATGCCATATGTCCTAAATAGGGTTTCTCATTCTACAGGAGAGTAGGGGAGAAGGGGATGGGGGGATTTGGGGGACAATGGAAGGGAAGGCAGGTGGTGGGGGGGTGTTGGTAGCACCCACTTTTGAAAAGGGACAGGACCAAAATGGGGAGTGGCCCAGGTAGGAGATGGGATAGGAGGGAGGGAAATATAGTCAGTCTTTTACAATATATGGACTATGGTAATGTTTTGCATAGCTACACATGTACAGTATATAAGAGTTCAAATCTGGTCTCAAACACTTAACACAAAAACAAGCCGTGTGACCTTGGGCAAGTCACTTAACACCAATTGCCCTCCAAAAAGAAAAAAAAAGGAATCTAGTTATACTGTATTGTACTAAACCCTTATATAGATAATCCTTTACTAATAAATATTCTGTTTACAAATGGCTCATATATATATAAATAGATGGCAGAAATGTCATTGTTTGGAATTCTGATCTTTGAACAGCTGTTCAAAATAACTACGGAATTCATCATCTAGGTTGTTCACAGACTCCCAGGATTCAAATAGGCTTCTAAGTAATGTTTTCAAAGCTTTATCTATCATAATAATTTCACATTTTGTTAAACATTCCCAATAGTTGATCTCCCACACTCCACTTTAATATCCCCAAGGTTTCAGTTACTATCTCCAATATAAGTGGATAAAGAAGACTTCTATCATACAAATAATTACATTAGTTGCTTTAATAGTATGATAAAGAAGACTTTAATTAGTCAAATAGCCATGCAACTTGTTATATAGTCCTATTGCCATTTATTAAGTCTTTGAGTCTTTTATGCAATAGACCTTAATGCCACTCACTGCTAAGGAAGACACTCTTACAAAGTGAAGAGAAATATGCTTTATATTTCAAGATCGAATTTTGAATATATTTTGCAAAAAAAACCGTACATATGAGGTAATAGGAATGTTTGATTATAGTCTAATTACATTATTAAAGAAGTTTTTGTGGACTGACCTAGAAATCTATTATCAATTTGTAACATTTTTTTAAATGGAGAAATACTTTCCAAATTCCCAAATAACTGACTTGTAAATAAACTTTTGGAATGCAACTCATACATTAATTGGGATGATCTGTGTCCTGAATACTTTAATTTGTCCTTTACCAATAGATCTGTTATAAAACACACACTTTAAAGTAGTCACTTAACATATATTACCTGAAAATGTATATTTTGTCACCATTTTGATAATCTAAAAATTCTACATATAACATTAATGAGTTAATGTACATGAAAACCACATTTTAGTTTCTTCCTTTGCTCATCCCAACACCCAGGATTTCAATTTAGAAAGATCAGTCTAGTAATTTTCCAACTAGTGGAAATGTCTCTTTTAAGTAATAAGATATCCTTTTGAAAGAGAGTAAATTTACTTTTTGTACTGGGATTAAGTCCTACGGGAAGACCTGATTAATATTTTTTCAATTATTAAACCTCTTGCAGTTGTGAGAATTTTCAGAGACACACTGTTACAATACATGTTTTTAAACCACATTTTTAAAAGGGGTCAAAATGTTAATCTTTTTCTTGCTTTTTAGTTTCCTTGAAAATTTTTTTAAAGCTTGCTTTCACTAAAGTTCTTTGAGTGTTTTTAAGTTGTTTTTATTTACTTATTAAAAAACTTTACAAAAGAGCATTGCTCTTTTTGTCATCTCTATTCAAAACACCTTCTAAGTTTCTTTATAAGATGACTGCCTCGTACAGCATCGCAAGTATAGTTATTTTCCTTCTTACTCAATTCAAGTGGTTCCTCATGGCAGCACAGACTACAGGATTTTGTTTGTTTGTTTGTTTGATTTTAAGAAGGCAGAGGAATTTTTGACTCTGAGTCATTGCTGATGTCAGGGAGACAGCATTGTAAACATTTGCCTAATACTGAAGCAAACTGAAGGTGATTTTTGAGCATCTTCCACTGTCTAAAAAGCACACAAATCCTCAAGGTATTACTAGCAACAATAAGCAATTTTCAAAGATTAGGGAAAGTTAGAACTTGAGCATATCAGGTCTTAAAATTTATATACCGAATCTACTTGAAAAATATAAAAGGGTATGTGGTTGTGGAGGGAATCTGCTTGAAGAATTATAATCTTTGCTATCTAAATAAATAAGGTTAAAATCCACAAATATAAAAAAACAACCCTGTAAGGATATTTTCTTCCTATGTAATGCAATTTTCAATGAATCATTGACAAGTGGTATGAAAACATATTTAAGAAATACATCCAGATATTTGAAAGAGAGGAGAAATAGGACCAGCTTAGTCATTCCATATTCCAAATAGTAATTATAAAACTCATCTTAGGAATAAATGAAGGGTTTCAATATTTCACATCATCCTTTGTCTTTCCTATGGTCAAAATAATGCTCAGTTTTAGGCAGCATATTGAGAAAGAAATGCATTTCTTGCTAAAGGCACATTGTCAGGTGGCATGCAGCCATATACATATATATATATATATATATGTATGTATGTATGTATGTATAATCTGTGTATGTAAAATCCCCAGGTGCCATATGAACATAAAGGCATACAAATATTAATGTATACATACTTTTTTCTTCTTAGACAAATGACATGGTTTCCCCATTATTTTCTCATAATATTTCTTTGAGATTTTATGGTAAAGATTGACTCAAACTAACATCATGGCCAATCTAATACATTGAAGATATACTCAATGTAAATATTGGAAAGGAAAATGATGTTTTTAAATCAATTCATTAATAGCAAAGGTGGTACTTTCTCCTCCTCCTCTTCCTCTTCTTCCTCCTCCCTCTTCTTCTTCTTCTTCTTCTTCTTCTTCTTCTTCTTCTTCTTCTCCTCCTCCTCCTCCTCCTCCTCCTCCTCCTCCTCCTCCTCCTCCTCCTCCTTCTTCTTCTTCTTCTTCTTCTTCTTCTTCTTCTGTCTCTGTCTCTCCGTCTCTCTATCTCTCTCTCCCTCATGCATAGAAATATATTGCACACCACACACACACACACACACACACACACACACGCACTAGATACATAAATATGGGTATATAATCAACACATTGAATGGATAGCGCTTTCTCAAGAAGAGTGGGTAGAAAGTCTATATATTTTTCAAGATCAGTATCTATGAAAATTTAATATGGAAAGTAATACAAAGAAGTGAGAAGAGTTTCAGAATAGTCCAAAACAATGAATTTCAAATCACCTAACATTTATATGTAACATTGGATGTTGCTATGGACAACAGTGATGTCTTACCCTTTCTTGCTTTGCTCTCCTTTCTAGTAAAAAAATGGGACGACCGTTTTACCTCTGGGACCACAGGGAATCTCAGAAGTAGTAGAACTTCAATTGATTCAGGAATCTTCAAGACATATATAAATGCCTTCTTTCCCAATTCCCCACCTCCCTCTTGATCTTGGTTACATTGACTTTGTTTGTACAGAAGCTTTTCAATTTGATGTAATCAAAATTATTAATTTTGCATTTTATAATGCTCTCTAATTCTTGCTTGATCCTAAAGTCTTCCCCTCTCCACAAATCTGTCAGGTAAACTATTCCTTGCTTTCCCAGATTGCTTACAGTATCATACTTTACACCTAGATCATGCACCCATTTAGACTTGATTTTGGTATATGGTGTTAGATAGTGATCTATGCCCAGTTTCTGCCATACTGTATTCCAGTTTTCCCAGCAGTTTTTGTCAAATAGTGCATTCTTATCCCAAAAACTTGGGTCTTTGGGTTTATCGAACAATATATTACTATATTCATTAACTGCTGGGTCTTCTGCACCTAATCTATTCCATTGATCCACTACTCTACACCTCTGCCAGTACCAAGCAGTTTTGATGACTGCTGCTGTATAATACAGATTGAGATCTGGCATAGCTAGTCCACCTTCCCTAGCATTTATTTTCATTAATTCACTTGTTCTAGACCATTTGTTTTTCCAAATAAATTTTGTTATTATTTTGTCTAACTCTACAAAGTAGTTTTTTGGTAAATTAATTGGTATGGCCCTAAATATATAGTTTATTTTGGGTAAAATTGTCATTTTTATTATATTAGCTCGACCCAGCCACGAGTAATTGATATTTTTCCAGTTAGTTAGATCTGATTTTATTTGTGTGAGAAGTGTTTTGTAGTTACGATCATATAGATTCTGGATTTGTTTGGCAGGTAGATTCCCTAATATTTTATAATGTCTACAGTGACTTTAAACGGGATTTCTCTGTCTATCTCTTGCTGTTGAGTTTCATTAGAAATATATAGGAATGTTGAGGATTTCTGTGGGTTTATTTTATATCCTGCAACTTTGTCAAATTTATTTATTGTCTCAAGTAGATTTTTTACTTCATTCTCTAGGATTCTCTAAGTATATCATAGCTTGGTCTCTTCTTTTCCTAATTTGATTCCTTTGATTTCTTTTTCTTCTCTAATTGCTACTGCTAATGCTTCTAGTACCAGATTGAATTAGAGCCGTGATAGTGGACACCCTTGTTTCACTCCTGATCTTATTGGAAATGCTTCTAGTTTATCCCCATTGCATATAATACTTGCTGATGGTTTCAAATAGATGCTACCTACTATTTTAAGGAAGGGTCCATTTATTCCTATACTTTCTAGTGTTTTTAATAGGAATGGATGTTGTACTTTGTCAAAAGACTTTTCTGCATCTATTGAAATAATCATGTGGTTTCTGCTAGTTTTATTGTTGATATGATCAATTATACTGATGGTTTTCCTAATATTGAACCATCCTTGCATTCTGGAATAAATCCTACCTGATCAAAGTGTATTATTCTTGTGATAAAGTTGTTGTAGTCTTTTAGCTAATATTTTATTTAAAATTTTTGCATCTAAATTGATGAGGGAAATTGGTCTATAATTTTCTCTCTGTGTTTTATCTCTTCTGGATTTAGGTATCAGAACCTATATTTGTGTCATAAAAAGAATTTGGTAGGACTTCTTCTTCACTAATTTTCCTAAATAGTTTGTAGAGTATTGGAATTAATTGTTCTTTAAATGTTTGATAGAATTCATTAGTAAACCCATCTGGCCCTGGAGATTTTTTCCTAGGGAGATCATTGATAGCTTGTTTGATTTCTTTTTCTGTGATGGGGTTATTTAGGTAATACACTTCCTCTTCAGATAATCTAGGCAACTTGTAATTTTGTAAATATTCATCCATTTCACTAAGATTGTCATATTTATATGCATACAATTAGGAAAAATATTTCCTCATTACTTTTTTTTATTTCCTCTTCATTGGAGGTAGATTCACCCTTTTCATTTTTGATACTCATAATTTGGTTTTCTTCTTTCTTTTTTATCATATTGACTAAGGGTCTATCAATTTTATTGGTTTTTTCATAAAACCAGCTCTTAGTTTTATTTATTAATTCAATAATTTTCTTCATTTCAATTTTATTAATCTCTCCTTTGGTTTTCAATATTTCTAATTTAGTACTAAATTGGGGATTTTCAATTTGTTTTTTTTTTCTAGCTTTTTCAATTTCATGTCCAATTCATTGACCTCCCTTCTCTCTGTTTTAATCAAGTATGCACTCAGGGATATAAAATTTCCCCTAAGAACTGCCTTTATTGCATCCCACAAATTTTGGTATGTTGTCTCATTATTATCCTTCTCTTGAATGAAATTATTGATTGTTTCTATAATTTCTTTTTTGACCCACCCATTCTTTAGGATTAAGTTGTTTAATTTCCAATTAGTTTTTAGTCTATCTTTCCCTGGCCCTTTATTGCACATAATATTTATTGCATCATGATCTGAGAATGATCCATTTAATATCTCTGCCTTTCTGCACTGAATTGTGAGGTTTTTATGCCCTAGTACATGGTCTATTTTTGAGTATGTACCATGCACTGCTGAGAAGAAAGTTAATTCCTTTTTATCCCCATTCAGTTTTCTCCAGAGATCCATCATATCTAGTCTCTCTAAAATTCTATTCACCTCCTTAACTTCTTTCTTGTTTATTTTGAGGTTAGATTTATCGAGCTCAGTGAGGGGGAGATTAAGGTCCACCACTAGTAGAGTTTTGCTACCTATTTCTTCCTCTAATCCCTTCAACTTCTCTAGGAATTTGGATGCTATACCACTTGGTGCATATATATTAAGTAATGATATTGCTTCATTCCCGATGATGCCTTTTAGCAGGATATAGTTTCCTTCCTTATCTCTTTTAATTAGATCTATTCTTGCTTTTGCTTTATCTGAGATAAGGATTGCTACCCCTGCTTTTTTTTTACTTTATTTGAGGCATAATACATTCTACTCCAACCTTTTGCCTTTACCCTGTGGGTATCCCTTTGTTTCAAATGTGTTTCTTGTAGACAACATATTGTAGGATTATGGTTTTTAATCCATTCTGCTATCTGACTTTTATGGGAGCCTTCATCCCATTCACATTCACAGTAATGATGACAATCTGTCTCTTCCCCTCCATCCTATTCCCTCCCCTGTTTATGTTGTTGTTTCTTCCTTCTCCCTTCCCCTCCTTGAAGTTTTCCCTTTTGACTGCCCCCTCCCTCAGTGTTCCCACCCAGTGACCCCCCTTCTTAATCTACCCTCTCCCCTTACTACTATTTCCCTCCCCTTTATTCCCTTCCTTTAGTCTCCTCCTTTTCAACCCCACCCCCTTACCCTTCCACTACCTATAGGAAACAATAAGTTTGTATACTTATCAGAGTAAGTTACTCCCCATTTGACTCCAAACCAATGAGAGTAAATTTCAAACAGTGATCCTCTCCCTCCCTCCTTTTCCTCTATTTAATGAATTTATGTGTCTATTCACATTAGAATCTTAAACTTCACTGATTAAGTTGATCACTCTTTGAAGCAGAACCAGTGAGTATAGTGTTTAAATGATGTTCCTCTCCCTCTTTATTTCCCCTCAGCTATAATGTCTTTTAATAGCTCTTCAGATGGCATATTTTATCTTTTCCTATTTCATCCTTTCCTTTTTCCCATTACAGTCCCTTTGATCCCCTTAATAGCTTGTTTTTTTTTTAAACTTCAGGTTAGTGCATTCATACCAACACCCTCTATCTAAGTATAACCATTGTGAAGGTCATGATAATCATAAAATTTCAATATTGACAGTTATCAGCTCCTCATATAGGGATGTGAACATTTTTCTCTTGTTGCATCCCAAGTAATGAGCATGTGTGTATGGGTGTGGGTGTGTGCATGTATGTATGTGTGTATCTGTATTTTCCTTGTTTACCTTTTTATGTCTTTCTTGAGTCCTGTAATTGAAGATCAAATTTTCCATTGAGCTCTGGATTTTTCATCAGGAAAGTCTGGAAGTCCCTTATTTCATTAAATGACCATCTCCTTGCCTGAAGATTATGCTCAGTTTTGCTTGGTAGTTAATCCTTGGTTGTAGTCCTAGCTCTCTTGCCCTACGAAATATCGAGTTCCAGTCCCTCTGATCTTTTAATGTAGAAGCTGCTAGGTCCTGTGTGATCCTAACCATAGTTCCTCTATATTTGAATTGTTTCTTTTTGACTGCTTGAAGAATTTTTTTCCTTAATCTTATAATTCTGGAATTTGGCTACTATATTTCTTCAAGTTTTCAATTTGGGATCCCTTTCAGATGGAGTCTAGTCAATTCTTTCGGTAACTATTTTATCTTATGATTCCAGGACATCCATGACCTCAGGACAGTTTTCCTTGACAATCTCTTGGGGGATGTTTGTTGTCTAGGCTGCATTTTTCATCATGGCTTTCTGGTACACCAATAATTCTTAAATTATTCTCTCCTGGGTCTCTTCTCTGGGTCAGTTGTTTTTTCCAGTGAGATATTTTACATTTTCTTCCAATTTTTCAATCGTCTTGTTTTGCTTGATTGACTCTTGGTGCATCATAGAGTTCTGAGTTTCAATTTGATTGAATTTAATTTGTAGCGAGTTATAGTTTTCAGTTAGTTTTTGAAGGTCCCTTTTTAGGGAGGTATTTTCTCCAATTACCTCATTGAGACTTTTTTCCAAGTTGTTCACTGCTTCCCTGATTTGGTCTTTAAAATCCTTCTGGTTTTTTCATCAAGAATGCTTCAAAGTTCTCTATTTCACCGAATGACCATATTTTCCTCTGAAATATGATACTCAGTTTTGCTGCATTGATGATTCTTTGTTTTAATCCCAGCTCCTTTGATCTCTAGAATATCAAATTCCTCTTTGATCCTTCAGTGTGGAAACTGCCAGATCCAGTGTTATCCTGATTGTGTTTCCAAAATATTCAAATTATTTCTTTCTGGCTGCTTGTAATATTTTCTCCTTGATCGGGGTGTTACAGAAACTGGCGGTAATATTCCTAGGAGTTTTCTTTTGGGCATCTTTTCTAGGAAGTGTTCATTGGATTTTTTTCAACCTCTATTTTCCCCTCTGGATTTAAAATATCAGGGCAGTTTTCCTTTTGAATTTATTGAAGGATGATTTCTAGGCTATTTTTTTTTATCATGGATTTCAGGTAGTCCAACAATTTTAAAATTATCTCTCTTGGATCTATTTTCTAGGTCAGTGATTTTTGACAGATATTTCACATTCCCTTCTATCTTTTGTTATTTGTTTGGATCTGTTTAATAGTATCATGATTTCTCATAAAGTCACTACCTTTCATTTGCTCCAATCTCATTCTGAAGGAATGATTCTCTTCAGTGAGCTTTTCAGATTCTTTTTCCAGAGTTAAGTCAATTTGGCTTTTTAAGGCATTCTTTTCCTCATTGACTTTTTTGCTCCTCTTTTGCCATCTGAGTTAGTCTATTTATTAAGGTGTTATTTTCTTCAATCAGGTTGTTGTCTCTCATTTCATAATTTTATTGCATCATTCTCATTTCTCTTCCCAATTTTTCTTCCACTCACCTTATTTGGTTTTCAAAATCGTTTTTAAACCCCTCTATGGCTTGTTACCAGCTAGTATTTTTCTTGGAAGATTTTGGTTCAGGAGTTCTGACTTTGCTGTCTTCCTCCCCCTCCATGCTTTGACCCTTTTTGTCCACAGAATAGGAGTGTAAAGTTGGTTTGCTCTGTTTGATTTGCTTCCTTTGCTTGCCCATGTTGCCACTCAATTACTTGACTCTTTGGCTTTTTGCCACAGTAGGACTCTGCTTCCAGACAGGGGAGCTTTATCCCAAAAGCTGGGGTTTTCTCAGCTGCTGAAATTAGTTGGGTGCCCTCTCTGAAGCTTCCACATGCTCTGGCAAGCTGGTCACACACCCTAGGTCCTCCACCCTAGACTGCAGTCCAGATCAATCAGGTTAAAGCAACAGTGATTACCCCTTAGATTGGTCACTTGGCTCCCTTACAATCTGCAGGCCATGAGATGAAGCTGCCATGTGGCTGCAGTTGCATTGCCACTGCATCTCAGCCACTTCTTTCCCTGCAGGCAAACGCCAACCACACTTCCAAACTACTACATCCCAAATTCCACACTGCACTGACTTCTCACATTGTCCTTATCATATATGTGTTAATAATTCTGGAAACTGCCGCAGCTACTGGTGATCTGAAGTCCCTCCAGCTTGTGGCTGGTCAGGCCTGCCATAGCGCTAAACCCTCTGGCTCACACAGGGCTGGGCTTCACTCCCAGAGCACTGCACTGGCCACTTCCTTCTGGCTTCCAGGGCTGTCTTCAGATGCTTCTCTGTGTCATTTGGTGGGTTCTGTAGCTCCAGAGTTTCTTCAAAGTCTCCTTTTAATTAATTGGAGGAGGTGGAAGCCAGAGTCTTGCAGAACTCCTGTTTTTGCTCCACCATATTAACTCTGACCCCTCCTGGACAACTTGTTTTGGACTGAAAAATTGTTTCACTCTATCTTTCTTCAATCCAATGCTATATAACTTGTTTTGAGTCATATTAAAGGGGTTTAGGCTTATTAGGGGATATATCAGGTGAGTCACCTTGGTTTTACATCTATCAATATCAATATTGATATTAGTATAAAATATACAAATATTTTATGGGTTTTGGGGTAAAAACCCTTTGATATGAGCTCATTACAATTTTATTATGCTCAAAAAATTGTCTAGAAAAGTATCTTTCAAGTTTTCTATTGCCTGGACTTGTGAACATCTTTGGGAATTATTTTTCTTTTTCTTTGTGGCTTTTTATATGTATAGATTGCAAAACATCCACTTTTTGCTTTTATGGTAAAGTACTAGTCATGACAATTATTAGGATTTGCTCCTGTCTAAAAATTGATATAAGCATTTAGAAAATCTGACAAACAAACTTGCATGTCTCTGATATCTGTTTTGAAAGACAAAAGCAAAGTATTTGGAAATGTATACATTTCTTTGGACTGTATTAGTTCTAAACACAGGATAAGAAAGACTTAGGCGGGGCAGCTAGGTGGCGCAGTGAGTAAGTGCGCCGGCCTCGGAGTTGGGATGACCCGAGATCAAATCCAGCCTCAGAAAATGAGCACCCACACATAAATAATGACTAGCCGTGTAACCTTGAGCAAGTTACTTAACCCCAATTGCTTAAAAAAAAAAAAAGACTTAGGCCTCCTTCTCAAAACAAATTTCCTCTCCTGCTATTCTCTCTTTGGATTATTAATAATCCATTGGATTATTGCTTAAAACATACTCCCCATTATTACATAGTTCACAAGTGCTTATAATAAAAACGAATTTGCATTCTGAAAAACAACCCTTTGAAATTTATTTAGGATCAAAAGCCACATTGGCCAACTTGAAAAATAATTACTTATTCTCACCTTTCAAGGTTTAGATTGAAGTATATTCAAATTCAATGACTTTCTTTTATTGAAGCTAAGAGCAGCAGAGGTCAAAACTTGTTCAGTAAAAATATTTGGAAAAGGGGAGGCTAGGTGGCACAGTGAGTAGAGTGTTGGCCCTGGAGTCAGAAGGACCTGAGTTCGGATCCGGCCTCAGAAACTTAACGCACACACAAACAAAAACCTAGCCATGTGACCTTGGGCAAGTTACTTAACCCCAATTGCCCTCCAAAAAGCAAAAAATAAAAAAAAATATTTGGAAAAAAAGACTATACAAATAATTTATCAAACCTTTGCCCTTTGCCCTTATCTCATGTCCTGTTCTCTGTCAATTACTCAAAATGAAAACAATATATCCAATGTAAAAAGTCAATCAATTTAAAAATAATTGGCTCAATTTATTTGGATAATTGTCTCAATTGTTTTAATTCAGCAAACTTGCTAATTTTATATGCTTATATGCCTAATTGCTGTCTGTTAATAGATTTGCCCTTTAAATAACATATTTATTTTTGTATAGCATGAATTCCACAATGGTACGATGTCTCTTCTGGCAATCTTTGGTTGAGAGAGAATGTTCAGGTCTCTTTTGGTTTACTATTCAATAATTATGATGAAAATGAAAATGCTACTTGATGTCAGCACTATGAGCATGAGTTAAGAATTTATTTCCTTTATTGTCAAGTTTTTTCATTTCTGTTCTCCGTTGAATTATATCCTGCAAATTACTATCTATCTATCTATAAATATAGATGCCTATGTATAGATATATAGGTACAGAAATATGTCTATATCTATCTATCTATCATCTATCTATCTATCTATCTATCTATCTATCTATCTATCTATCTATCTATCTATCTATCTATTTATCTATGTATTATTACAGTTTAAAAGGCCCAGAGAGAGTTAGTTAGATGGTCTTGTTTTTCAGGTCTTCTAGGTATGGGATCATGTATGACTTGTTACATTGTTGTTACTCCTTGCTTTTGCATCTGTGATAAAAGAATGGTAAAGTAAAATTCTTTCAATTTATAAACGTTTACTCTTTCTATCCAAGGATTAATATATGTTATGGTATCCCACCCTCACCTACCCAGCTAGTTGATTTTTCCTTTCTGAAAGTTTGCAATGTTCCATTCCCTTTCTCTTGTAATTGTGCAGATTATATGCTCCTCAGACCTTAAATTGGGGAAAAAGGTCCAAATCTCTTAACTCATCACTCTAACCACTAAGAAAATATTGTCCCTAATTCAAAAGTATATTATCGATGTAAATGTACAAAACAAAGATCTCTAGTTTTTTGTTTCTCTTTTTCTCTTTTCTTTATGGAGTCTGAACTCCATTTTTAAAAGCATGATCCAAATTGCAACAAAGGTATTTTTTCAACTTAAGAAAGATCATTTCCTTCAGATTCCATTTAGAAATGACACTTGCAAAAGTACTGTACAACCAAAGATGTTCTTCCTAGTAGGAATTCTTTTGTTTTCTCTTTTTTTTTTGGAGGGGGTGAGTAGGCCAGGAGGAATCTACCAAAGCCTACTGAAGACTATTCACAATTGGAGTTCGATAAAACAAAAAAATCAGTACCTTTGGCTTTCTGCCTTTATATAAAAGACAGGATTCACAAAAAGTACAAGAGTTCAAAGATTAAGAGGAAATATTCTTATTACCTTGTATTTACCTGTTTCTACTAAATTGTTTTATTTAGATTAATAGTTACACATTAAAATACATGTGTATGAAAACATACACTTATACACATAAAACTTATTATTAATATCAAATAAAAGCAAACATTACCCA
This sequence comes from Gymnobelideus leadbeateri, assembly GCA_011680675.1. Taxonomy (NCBI): domain Eukaryota; kingdom Metazoa; phylum Chordata; class Mammalia; order Diprotodontia; family Petauridae; genus Gymnobelideus; species Gymnobelideus leadbeateri. Next base: position 60,253 of record WOXC01005077.1, read on the forward strand.
ATGGTTTGTCAGTTGTTCCCATCCAATCATTAATTGCTATGCATACATTTCTGAATTTCTAATTTACAACCCTTTGCTCGAGAGTTATGATTGACTTATAGAAAGTTAAATTAGATTCTACTTTTATGAGTAACAAACTTCACACAGTAGTTTTAGTGACAGATTAGATGGATTAGATGAAAGTAGGTTGGAAATCTCTTGAAATTTCATGAACATAGTTTTCATAATGTCTTTTCCTTTCCCAAGTTCTGCAATAAATCTACACTATTAATGAAAAATGATCTAAAGTGTCTCCTACAACAACTTTAATTTCATTCTGTCTTGTCCTATTCTCAATATAAAGACAAGAATATATGCCTTTGATTATTCCCTTCATTCTGAAAAGGACTGAGTCTTGCACTTAAAATAATAAGCAGTGAATGAAGGTTTGTTAAATGAATCTGTGAGTGAATATAAGTCTAACTAACTGTAAATGGAAGTCTAGACCCTTTATTAAAAATACAGAAGTACTGGAGCAGATAGCTGGTGCAGTGAGTAGAGCACTGGCCCTGGAGTCAGAAGGACCTAAGTTTAGATCTGGCCTCAGACACTTTAACACACACAAACAAAAACCTAGCCTTGTGACCTTGGGCAAATTACTTAATCCAAATTGCCCTCAGAAAAAAAAAGAAAAACAAACAAACAAACAAAAAATACAGAAGTACTTAGCAAATGCCAATTTTAGTGCTCTTTCAGGCACAATTTTAGATGAGGTATTTTTTTTTTAATTTTGAATACTTTTTTTTTTTTGTTTTGTAGGCATATTAATTTACAAACAAGCTTAAACTTTCAAGGGGCCCTCTATATTCTTCCTGTCCCCTATCTTCAGGGAGTCATCTGTTCTGAGGGAGAGAAAAAAAAAACAGAGAGAGACAGAGACAGAGAGACAGAGATAGGAAATGACAGAGAGTAGCAAATTTGTACCAATAACCAACATATTAACCAATTCTGATATTGTATACAGCCAGGCATCCATGACCATTGTCTCCCTCCTTTAAAAAAAAAGGAAAAGAAAACTTCCCTGTTAGTGATAAGTTTAGTTATGATTATACATTTATTTTTCTTTCCATTTGCGTTATTATATTCACTGTATATTTTATTTTCAAGGTTATGTCAAGTTCATTTTTCATTACTTTATATATTTTTCCGTGGTACTTTCTAATGTTCATATCCATTAATTTTCATGGCAGAGGAATGCTAAGTGACATAATAGAGTTCTAGACTTGGAATCAGGGACACCTGATATAAAATCCTGTTTTAGACACTTAGTACCTCTGTGAACCACTAAGCAAGTCACTTAACACTTGACAGTAGTGGGCAGCTAGGTGGCTCAGTGAGTAGAGCATCGGCCCTGGAGTCAAAACGACCTGAGTTTGGTTCCAACCTCAGACACTTATTGCACACACAAACAAAAACCTAGCTCTGTGACCTTGGGCAAGTTACTTAACCCCAATTGCCCTCCAAAAAGCAAAAAAAAAAAAACCAAAAACAACAACAACAACAACAACAACAAACTTAACAATATACAGTACAATGATATAAAGGAAAACAATAGATACATTATAAGACTAGGAAGTTATATCAATACATCACAAATGCAGTAACACATGTTTTTTTTTCAAATGCTTTATTAACTTCTGGTTTACATCATTGACAAGATTTTGAGTTACAATTTTTTCCCCAACCCAGAAGAGCAGTGCCACAGGATGTCCCCTCATCCCATCTGCTCTCTCCTATATCTTCTCCTATACCCCCTTAAATTTCCATTGGAGCAAGGTGAATCTCTGTGCCCCAATGCCTGCACATCTTATCTCCCAATTACATGCAAAAGATTATTGATAATAGTATATATATTTGAAACATTTAATTTTAAAACTTTGAATTCCAAATTCCCTTCCAACCTTGTCACCCACCCATACCGGGAAGATAAGCAATTCAGTATATGTTGTACATGTGTAGCTATGCAAAACATTACCATAGTAGATATATTGTAAAAGATTGACTATATTTCCCTCCCTCCTATCCCATCTCCCACTTGGTCTATTCCCTACTTTGATGCTGTCCCTTTTCAAAAGTGGTTACTCTCCCCTTCTCCACTCATTATATTACTCTCTCACCTCTTAAATTCACCTTTTAAGTATCATCCATTCCTATTAAATTTGACCTGTGCCCTCTATCGTATACCTGTAAACTTACATATACACATTCACATATGTATTCATATGCCCATATACACTTCTTCAACTGTTTTCAGACTGAGAAAAGTTTCATCAGTTACAGTTATTTTTCCATGTAGGAATGTAAATAGTTCATCTTTGATAAGTTCATTATGATTTCTTTTCCCTGTTTACCTTCTCAAGCATCTTTTGATTCTTCTATGTCAATGTCAAACTTTCTATTCAATTCTGTTTTTGTCACCAAGAATGCTCGAAAGTCCTCTATTCCCCTGAATGACCATATTTTCCCCTCAAACATGATACTCAGTTTTGCTGGGTTTTAATCCCAGGTCCTTTGCCCTCCAGAATATCATATTCCAAACCCTTTGATTAATCACTGTAGAAGCTGCCAGATCCTATGCTATTCTGATTGCATTTCCACAGTATTCAAATTGTTTGTTCCTGGCTACTTATAATATTTTCTTCTTGATCTGGTAACTCTAGAACCTGGCTATAATATTCCTAGGAGTTTTCTTTTTGGGATCTTTTTCAGGAGGTGACTGGTATATTCCTTCAATCCCTATTCTGCCCTCTGGTTCTAAAACATCAGGGCAACCCTCCTTGAGAATTTCTTTAAGGATGATTTCTAGGTTCTTTCTTTGATCATGGCTTTCAGGTAATCCAATAATTTTTAAATTATCTCTCCTGGATCTATTTTCCAGGTCAGTGCTTTTCCAATGAGATATTTCACATTGCCTTCTGTTCTTTCATTTGTTTGGATCTGCTTAATAGGACATTGATTTCTCATAAAATCACTAGCTTCCATTTGCTCCAGTCTAACTCTGAAGGAATGATTCTCCTCAGTGAGCTTTTGAGATTCTTTTTCCATCTGGAAAATTCGGCTTTTTAAGGATATTCTTCTCCTCACTGCCTTTTGGAGCATCTTTTGCCATTTGAGTTAATCTAGTTTTTAAGGTGTTATTTTCCTCATTCAGGCTATTGACTCTCATTTCATACTTTTCTTGCATCTTTCTCATTTCTCTTCCCAATTTTTCCTCCACTTCTCTTACCTGCTTCTTCAGGTCCCCTATGGCCTGTAACCAGGTTGTATTTTCATTTGGGGCTTTTGGTGCAAGAGCTCTGACCTCCCAGTCCTCCTCCTATTCCATGCTTCGATCCTCTTTGCCCCCAAGGTGCCTAATGTTGAGTTTTTCTGTTTATTTTGTTTCCTTTGCCTAGGCATGTTGCCACTCAATTACTTGATTCTTAGGCTTGTTGCCACAATAGGACTCTGCCACCAGCCAGAGGAGCTTCTGTCCCAAATGCTTGAGTTTTCTCAGGTACTGGAGCTATTAGTCAGGTGCCCTCATTGAAGCCTCCCCACACTCTGGCAAGCTGGTCACACACCCCAAGACCTCCACCCCAGACCTCCATCCAGATCCAAGAATGTTAAAGCAAGAGTGATTACCGCCCTCCGACTGATCACCAAATCCCTCTACAGTCTGTAGACCAGGAACTGAAGCTGCAACATGGCGGGTTGAGCAATGGCCACTCAGAGGCTTCTTGCCCCCTTGGAAAGAGGCCAATGTGCTCCCCCAACTAGTACCAAAGTCCACAGTGCACTGACCTCTTACTTTGTCCTTGGCATCTCTGTGTTGGTAATTCTGTAAAAGCCACAGCTACTGGTGTTCTGGAGTCCCTCTAGCCAGTTGCGGGTCTGGCTGCCCTGGGGCTAATTCCTCAGACTCATGTGGGCCTGGGCTCAGCTCCCAGAGTCCTGCCCTGGCTCCTCCCTGCTGGGTTGCCAGGCTGTCCTCAGCAGCAGGTTAGCTTCTCTGTGTCATTTTGTGAGTCCTGTAGCTACAGAGTTTGTTCAGAGTCTCCTTTCACATAAATTTGAAAGTGGTAGGATCAGGAGCTGTGCAGAAATGCTTTTACTACTCCACCATGTTCACTCTGCCCCTTTAGTAACACTTCTAAGAACATTCAAGATATCGTCCAGAATACCAACAGTGGCAACAAGGTATAGTATATAGGGTCCATGGGTCAGATATATCTAGAATTTCTTCATCTGTAAAATGTGAATAATAATATTTACCACACAGGACAGATATAAAGATAAAATTGGGTGATATATATATATATATGTGTGTGTATATATATATATATACATATATATATATGCACAAAACACTTTGTGAACCTTATAACACTATATAAATTCTAGATATCATGACTGAATTTTGTTAAATTACTATGCAATTTTTTAAACTATTCATCAATCAATGGATAGCCATCTTGATTATTAATCTTTGTTTTTACTACTTCTGCTATTAAAACCTTGGTGCATATCAGAATTGTATTTTTGTCCTTGGCTTAAGTTTCATTGTTTAGATGAATTAATGCTAATTTTAGGTTTGTGGAGTCTTTATAGGGAGAAATAGAGAACTTTCTTCTCCTCCAATCTTATCCCTCTTATACACACCTGAATTTCTCTCAACATTCTCCCTCTTTCTCAGATTTTCAAGCTTTTTATTATCCTCAAATTTTCACCCAACCCCACCCTACAAATCAAAACAATTGCCAGATCCTGCTGTTTCTATATTTATGACATTTCTCACATACAATTCTTTCTCTTGAGTCATATAGTCACTATTTCAGGACTTCAGGTACTAATCAGCTTTATCAGAGATAATTAATAACAATCTTCTTTTTGGTTATCATTGACTCCATTCTCACCTCACTCCAAAGTACTTTTACTTCAGAAAACATCAGTGGAAACCTCAGATTGGCATGTAACTATGAATGTGAGAGCATTTTTTCTTTCTTCTTATTGGTCTCTACTACTTGTATAGGAACTTTCCAAAAGTTTCAGATTAGCTCATGAGATGTAACAACAATAAAAGACATCCTAATTTTTATATACATAATAACCCTCACCTCTGATGTGTGTTAATTATTTTTCCTCAGTTTCTATGTACTCAATCTAATAACTATCTTACTTTAAAAGAGAGTCCAAGTGTTAACCATAACCACCACTGCAATGGAAGCAGTTGGAGAATATTAATTGGAATACTGGAGAATCAAATGAGTTAATATTTTAAAAACCTTTTGCCATAGCACCAGATACAAAACCATCATTATATAAAGGTTTCCTCCCACCCCTCCAATCTTAAATCTAAGGGAATTATATTTTTATACACCTTAGTTTCCTCTTCTGTCTAATATGGAAGTTGGGTTAGATAACCTATGCTTTATAGATCAATTTTCCTGTAACGACAGTGTGTTGTAGTGGATATAGTCCTGAACTTTGAATCAGAAAGAGTGGGTCCAAATACTACCTATAACACCACTCGTTTAATGCTGTACAAATCACTTAATGATTATGTATGTCAGGCAAATCTCTACAACTTCAGGAATTTCTTGAAAGCAAAGACTTTTTTGCATTCTTTGTATTCTGAGCTTTCTGCAAAATATCTGACATCAATTAAGAAATGTTAGTTGACTATCATGGGTGGCAATATGTATTTGTTGGTGGAAGAAATTTAAACAATAGGACTTGCCCCATAATTTGTTTATCCCAATTCTAATTCTTATGAGCTTTGTGCAACTGGTTTGACTTTGTACTATATAACAATAGATACACTGTAAGACTATGAAATTATACCAATACCTCACAAAGCCAGTAATGCTCCTAGGTAATCCAAGTTATCTTTAAGTGTACCACTGGTGACAGCAAAGTGTAGTGGATAAAGCCTTCATATCTGGACAATATAAACTGAAATTACACTCCAGAAACATAAATTATGTGGTCCTAAGCAAGCCATTTTTTTTGCTTTTTTTTTTTTGGAGGGCAATTGGGGTCAAGTAACTTGCCCAAGGTCACACAGCTAGGTCTTTTTGTCTGTGTGTGCATTAAGTGTCTGAGGCCGGATCAGAACTCGGGTCCTTCTGACTCCAAGGCCGACACTCTACTCACTGCGCCACCTAGCCACCCCAGCAAGCCATTTATTTATAATTTTTGCCTCCATTTAGTCAACTATAAAATTATGGACTGGAACACAATACCTTCTACAGTCTCTTCCAGATCTAAGTAGATGTCCTTATATACTGAGTTAAAATAATGAACATAGGGCCAAAAAATTCTAACCAAAATTGCTTTCTTTCTCTAATCATTAAAGATATATCTTGTTATTCTTTCTAAAAAGTAGTAAATCAATACTGTGAATTTTGTTCTCAAGAGCAAGTAAACCCAACAAACATTGCCTAAAAAATTCCCATAATAGAGCTTGTACCTTCAGTATTTGTGGTGTATGGAGAACACATATAAAATCCATCATGTATATTGACTTTTGGTAGACAATTTCCATGCCTCTCTGATCTCAAAAGTTCCCTGTCTTAATAAGTATAGTGCCTTGGGCTCTCCTATGATTTTTAACAAATAGCATCAGACATCTCCACAAACTCCTTCATTCTTTAAAACTCCTACTGCTTGCCAGCCAATATAAAATATGCTTGGTCTAATTTTGCACCTAAATAGTTACACAGCAAAATACCCTAAATAAACTTTAATGAGATCTTTGGAACAGATGGAGACAGTTTAGCTCCCTTCCCTTTTTCTTAAATAATATCCTTTGTAATTAGTGATGTGGTGAAAACATTCATATATATATATATATGAATATATATGAATATATATATTCATATACATATGAATCAATATAATCTTAGGTTAGCATGAAAAAACACAGCTGAAAATAATAATGGTGGTAGGAAAGTAAAAGGCATCCCATCCATTCATTGAGGGTTTTTACAGCCTTTATTTTCTTCACAGTGGACATTAAAGAAAAAAAAATATGAATATTTCTCTGCATTCCACAGTATTTTTTTCATTCCTTTGTTTCATTTGAGAGGAATTGGGAAAACATTTGTGTAAATAAGTTGATAATTACAAGTACAATTTTTTTCACATGTACTTTTATTCCTCACCCTTTGCTTTTCTTTCATTATCAAACAGTTATCAGCATTCCCTTTCAGTTACATTTATGTGCACCCCCCCCCCCATGCTGCTAGGTTAGTTTTGTCCTTATATTTGTTCTCCCACTCTCCTTTTATTTCTAATATCTGTAAGAAAAGCAATTCAACTTTGACAACAAAACATCTTCCTCTTGACTTCACTGTATAGGATGCTATAGTATAATGTAAGACAATAAGTTTGAGAAAATTAAAAAAAATCTATTTTGGTGAAATTGTAAGTGGAATCATTTTGTACCCTACATGAACTATTATAAATAATTACCCTCAACCCATCTAATTTGCTTTATCTGGCATTTAGTGTTTCAGGAGTTAAGAGAAATCAAGTGTTATACACTATTTCAAAGTTATTGATTTGAAGCTTAGGAAAATTTTTATTTTGACTTAATTTTTTCTTCTAAACTTAGCTGATGTATTTTCAAATGAGAAATTAATGAATCACTATTATGCTGTCACTTTATATATTTTGTCTTTATAACTATTATTTTGAACTTTTGATTCCTTCAATATCTTCATATTACTGTATGTTATGGATTTGTTCTGTAATCCCCCGACCCCGATTTTATAGAGGAGCACCACAAATAATGGTTTCATACACACATATATCTGTATGTATATATGACAAAGATATAACTGAGATACATATATATGTATGTATCTATGAAAAATATATTTGAGATAGATAGAAATGTAGTTGAGATAGAAATATATATATATATATATATATATTTCATAAATATATGACAAAGAAAATAGTTGAGAGACAGAAACAGACATATAGATATAGATATTATTATTTAGATTAATATTATATATTTAGATCAATATTATATATTATCTATATATATGTTTGTCTGTTTTTATCTATCTCAACTATCACAGATACTAGAAAATAATGACCATATTGGTTTTCCAAATGAATCATAGGATCATAGATAGAGAACTAGGAGAGGAACCTGATAGATCATTTATTCCTATTCCAACTCCCTGTTATTTTATTTTTTCAAATGCTTTATTAACTTCTAGTTTACTTCATTCATTTCTGCCATATTTTGTGTTACAAATTTTCTCCCCATTTTTCCCTTACCCACCTCCCCAAAATACCAGTCCCCCGAGATATCTCCTCCTCTTATTTTTAAATTATATGTAAAATAGTATTAATAATAGTACATATATATATATATATATATATATATATATATACATATACATATATATAAACGTTTGGTTTTAAAACTTTGAATTCCAGATTCATTCCCTTCCTCCCTTGTCACCCACCCTTACTGGGAAGATGAGAAATTCAGTCTATGTTGTACATGTGTAGCTACGTAAAACATTGCCATAGTAGATACACTGTAGAAGACTGATTATATTTCCATTTCTTCTATTCTTTACTTTGGTTGTGTCCCTTTTCAAAAGTGTGTCTGTCCAACTTCCCTCCCCCCCAGCCTGCCCTCCCTTCCATCATCCCCCTCTCATCCCTGTACCCCCTACTATCCTATAAGGTGAAGTACCTCATTTCATGTGTATGTCCTTCCCTCCCTGAGCCAAATTCAATGATTATAAGGTTGACCCATTCCTTTATGCCTTCCTGTTCTTCACCTCCACTTTCTCTTGTCTCTTTTATATGAGATAGCTTGCCCCATTCTGTCTCTCCCCATCTCCTCTCAATATATTCCTATCTCACCTCTTAATTTCACCTTTTAAGTATCATCCCTTCCTATTAAATTGGTCCTGTGACCGCTATCTATGTATACCTGTAAACATATATATACACATTCACATATAAATTCATATGTCTATATACCGTCCGATAAAGACTATATATGTGTGTGTATACAGTCTTTATATATATGTATATAAATATATACAATATATATATACACACACACATATATATGTATATATATATAGTCTTTATATACCTATATACATATATATGTATGTATCTATATACATATATATGTATGTGTGCGTATATATATATATTCACTTAAACTTTTTTCATACTGAGAAAAGTTTCATCAGTTACAATTATTGTTTTTCCATGTAGGAATGAAAATAATTCAATTTTGATAAGTCCCTTATGATTTCTTTTCCCTGTTTATATTCTCATGCATCTCTTGCTTCTTGTATCTGAATATCAAATTTTCTATTCAACTCTGTTTTTTCTTCCAGAATACTTGAAAGTCCTCTATTCCACTGAATGACCATATTTTCCCATGAAACATGATACTCAGTTTTGCTGGGTAGGTGATTCTTGGTTTTAATCCCAGATTCTTTGACCTCTGGAATATCATATTACAGGCCCTTTGATCCCTCAGTGTTGAAGCTGCCACATCCTGTGTTATCCTGATTCAGTTTCCACAATATTCAAATTGGTTCTTCTTGGCTGTTTGTAATATTCTGTCTTTGAACTGGGACTTCCAGAACCTGGCTATAATATTCCTAGGAATGTTCTTTTTGGAATCTTTTTTAGGCAGTGATTCATAGATTCTTTCAACCTCTCTTTTGCTTTCTGGTTCTAAAACATCAGGGCAGTTTTTCTTGAAAATTTCTTGGAGCATGCATCTTGATTTCTCATAAAGTCACTAGCTTCCATTAGCTCCAGTCTAATTCTGAAGGAATCATTCCCCTCAGTGAGCATTTGAGATTCTTTTTCCATCTGATAAATTCGGATTTTGAAGGCATTCTTCTCATTGCCTTTTGGAGTGTCTTTTGCCATTTGAGTTAATCTAGTTTTTAAGGTGTTATTTTCCTAAGTCAGGATGTTGACTCTCATTTCATATTTTCCTTGCATTATTTTCATTTTTCTTCCCAGTTTTTCTTCCACTTCTCTTATCTGCTTCTTAATGTCCTCTATGGCCTGTAACCAGGTCGTATTTTCATTTGAGGCTTTTGGTGACTTCACTGTCCTCCTCCTGTTCCATGCATTGATCCTTTTTGTCCCCCAAATAGGAGTCTAATGTTGGATTCTTCTGTTTATTTTGCTTCCTTTGCCTGGTCATGTTGCCACTCAATTACTTCACTTTTGGGCTTTTTGCCACAGTAGGACTCTGCCACCAGCCAGGGGAGCTTCCATCCCAAATGCTGGGGTTTTCTCACCTGCCAGAGGTATTAGTTGGGTGTCCTCTCTGAATCCTCCACACAATCTGGCAAGCTGATTACATACTCCAGGATCTCCACCCTAGACCACAATCTAGATCCAAGAATGTTAAAGCAAGAGCAGTTACCCCTCAGACTGGTCGCTTTGTCACCCTACAGTCTGCAGGCCAGGACCTAAACCTGCAAAGTGGCACAGGCTTCACCATGACGTCTCAACAGCTTCTCACCCTGGGGTCAAAACCCAATGCTCTCCCAACTATTGGTCCCAAAGTCCACAGTGCACTGACCTCTCATTTTGCCCTTCACATCTATATGTTGACAATTTTGGAAACACCCACAGCTGCTGGTATTCTGCAATCCCTCCAGCTGATGTTTAGTTAGGCCCTCCCTGGGACTAAAACTTCTGCCTCATGTGTACTTGGGCTCAGCTCCTAGAGCACTTTGCTGGCCACTCACTGCTGGTCTGCTGGGCTGTCCTCAGTGGGAGGTTAGCTTCTCTGTGTCATTATGTGGGTTCTGTAGCTCCAAAATTTGTTCAGGGTCCCCTTTTACATGTATTGGGGAAGGAGTAAGCTGGAGCCACATGGAAGTCCTGTTTCTACTCTCTCCCTGTTATTTTAGAGAAAAGAAAATTAAGGCACAGAGACTTCAACAATTTGTTCAAGAATTTACTTATTATTAGGCTAAGTACAAAATATCATAATATTGACAGGTCTTCTGTCATTCAGTATATATTATTACATGTGTTACAAGGTTTCTGTCAACTTTAAATAGATAAATTCTAGCCCTTAATGTTATTATCATTATTTTTTGAATAAACTATAAATATTGAATTATAGAAGTATTATGCTTTATTGCCTAGTCAGAGGATAAGATGGTAAACTGCCATGTTTAATCTAAAAGAACAGGAAATATTTATTTCCTCTCAATATGGGAAATAGCCTAATGAATAATAGTATATGGATGCTACTATGCTATATGAAACAATTAATATGAAGAAGTAAGAGAAGTTTAAGAAATCTTAAAACTCTGCTTTCTGGCTCCTCGACCACCATGGTGCCTGTGAAAAAATCTGTGATGAAGGGCAGCAAAAAAAAGAAGCAAGTCCTCAAATTTACCCTGGATTGTAGCCATCCTGTGGAAGATGGGATTATGGATGCAGCTAATTTCGAACAGTTTTTACAAGAACGGATTAAAGTGAACGGAAAGGCTGGCAACCTCGGGGGTGGAATTGTGACCATTGAGAGAAGTAAGAGCAAGATCACTGTGACGTCAGAGGTGCTGTTTTCTAAAAGGTATTTGAAGTACCTGACAAAGAAATACTTAAAGAAGAACAATCTACGAGATTGGCTTCGAGTGGTGGCCAATAGCAAGGAAAGTTACGAATTACGGTACTTCCAGATCAACCAGGAGGAAGAGGAGGAAGAGGAGGAGGATTAAACCCTTCTGGGTCTGAAAACGTTTTGTATATGATACAGCAAGCACCCCAATATCCCCAGGGTGACTGCCAACACAGGTTCTTAGATCTGCTTTTCAAAAGGAAAGCAACTCAAAATGGGTTAACAAGCTTACTTTAATCAAACAAACAACATTACCTAGTTCAGGGAAAAAGGTCAGCACCCAACTTCAGAGTTACAGAACTTCAGATCAGACAGGCTTCCAAACTGTCCCAACATTACATACAATACCAAATCACAGTTACCAGAGAGGGAAGCATCAACATCTGGGTTTTCAAAGCCGGGGGCTCTCAACAACGGCTTCCCAGAGTCTCATCTGGCAAATCACACACTTCTCAAAGTGAGCCCCAAAGCAAAGCCCTCTCAGGTTATAAGCCTTCTCCTGGCTCAAGATGTAACAACTCTGACAGCCCAACACAAAACAATGATCTTGAATAAAACTTGAACCAAAAAAAAAAAAAAGAAATCTTAAAACTCTGACATATTTAAAATGAACAGAACAAAAAGATTTCCACATGTAATAACTACAACAATAGAAGTATAAAGAACAGCAGTGGCACACTGTATTTAAAATGACAAAGTTTGCTCTTAAAGAAGAGTTAGTTAATAAAATCCATCTACTTCTTTTCAGTATGGAGGATTGATCATGGTTGTAGAAAACTATATATATGGTCAGATACAGTTAATATGTTAATTATGTTAAACTGATTTTGTTTTCTCTAACTTAATCATTGTATAAGGTAGAACACATGAGAGAGTATTAAAATTCAATGATACATCTGATTTAAAAAAAGAAGACAAGATACGGTAGTAAAAATAAAATAAAAATATGTAAGAGCATATCAAATGATAACCACTTATGCACATCAAAATATTGATTAAAGTCCATTTTGTTACTGTATACTTCAACATTTTTGAGAGACTCCCCCAAGTTTTTTAAGTGGGTTTATTCTGGGATGATGATTCATTCAAAATTTTTGTTTTTCAGTCTTCAAAAATGGATTCAGCTAAGCTCTAATAAGCAGATAAAATTTTGTTCATTACTTGTGTCACTCACCCTAACATATTTAGATTTATTATCTGTCATCTGTTCTTTCTAATCACTTCTAAAAGCTTCTACTGCCCAACTTTACTGAATTATCTTTCTTAAATACCTCTGAGAACTTTCACTCTTAAAATTTTTCAAGGGACAATAAAGCTATCACATAGGACCAAAGAGACTTTCTGAAATTTACTCCAAATTAAATAACTTATCAGTCACTAAACATGCTCTGTTAGAAGTTTCTTAGGCATGTTTCCAACAATAACTGCCATATGCATGGGCTCAAAGTTTTAGACTAACAGTCCAGGTGCTCTGAAATATACTTTTAATAAAAAGATACCTAAGTTCTATGAATACCAAAGCAATAATGTCTGTTAGAATAGAAATCAAAATGTTATGCATTCTGAGTAGGAAAGTCACTGGCAAATTTTGAAAGTGATATGTTGCTTTAAGGCCATTAGTGAGACCTGAAAGACATGTAAAAAAAAAAACTGTTATAAAGTAGAGAAAAACACTTTGCAAAAGTGGTGTTTTGTATGCCAATTAATCATTCTTTACCCATCTGTCTCAGGTAGGGATATTTAGATAAGAAGGAAAGAAAAAAATAAGCAAGACCATCTGCTAAGGAGGAAAATGCAAAAGGTATATAAGAAAAAACCATGTCTAATATTTCTTTATATTATACATGCTGATGCCATGGGTTTAAGTTGGTTAGTTTTTAAAAAATAATCAAGTTCTAAAAGACTTTTAAATTCTGAAGCTTGGAAATACACTCTTTCTATTTGTATTTAGAGAATGTTTAGAAAATATCTCTAAAATGTTGAGGAAAAAGTCCATTATAGAAAAATAATAAGAATCATTTGAAAATAAAATTCACTTTTCTCCCATATATTTATGTAGTTAAATAGATATCTTCACATAACTATGGGTATGCACATATATGTATATTTTAAAAAGAGTGATGAGAAAAAGAGAAGAGAGAACAAAATGGCTCAAAGTTCAAATAAAAAATTGAAATATGACATAATTTTGAACTTTTTACCTGCTTTGACTATTTAACCATTGTATATTTGTCCTCACCTACAAATTGAAATACCTGCATTAAATTTTTGGATCATCTTAAAATATAAAATTGATTTATATGAACCTGCTGATATTTATAGATCTAGCATTCTTTTCTAGGAAATGTCAGGAGGTTAATGCTTAGGATAAAAGAAAGGAGAAAGGAATGAAGGAATGAACAAAAGAAGAAAGAAAGGTAGGAAGGAAGGAAGGAAGGAAAGAAAGAAAGGAGTAAAGAAACAAACCATTTACTAAATACCTTATATTTGCCAGGCTCTATAATAGGTGCTTTACAAATATTATCTCAGTTGATCCTCACACAACCTTGTGAAAAAGGTCCTATTATTTCCCCCATGTTACAATTGAGAAAACTGAGACAAATAAAGGCCAAGGGACTTGTCCAGGATCACATAGTTATTAAGTGACTGAAGTCATATTTGAATTTAGGTCTTCCTAATTTCAGGTCCAGTACTACAACTGCTTATCATACAGCTGCCCCCAAAAAATGACCCAAAACTAAAAATGATATAAAGGACACAAATAAGAGATATTTGTGTTTGATTGTCAGAAATAACCAGATTTTTAAAAATATGACATATCTACTGATTGGGGTGAATGGGATTATAACAACATAAAATGAAGAGAAGGTAAAGGACCACAAATCTTATTTCCCATACTCTCTGAAAAGGAGGACTATCTTCCATTTAGAAAAAAAAAAATAGAATAAAAATCAGTAGTAGTAACTTGAAACTCAAGAGAAGTGAGAAGGCTTTGGGAATATTTTTAATAAATTAGTGACTCAGAAGAAGTAAATAACAACCTAATCATGTATTTTAGAAACATGGTAATGCACAAATATATTTTCCATTATTCAAAGCTTACCTGGATACATAAAACATTGAATGATGGAGTCCAGATGTAACAAGTATCAGAAATAATATGATTCATGAAAGGTAATATGACCAAATTGTATATAATTAATCATAAAGTATTAGACTTGAGTGAAAACACAGATCACCATATGAGTGCAAGATAAGATGGTGTAGTGCCAATGTGATAGTCACAGCATCATTGGCAATTATGAATAAACCAGCATAATTCTGAATTGCAAAATATAACCGACTCTACACATATAAGACAGAAGCAAAACGTTTTTCCACACACCAGAAAGTTGAATACCAACCCCAGAAAGCTAAATCCTTCATAGCAACAAAGAAGTTAATGCATCTTATCACTGCAGAAAATAACACCATCCCAAAGACTTCCCACAAACAAACACTTACAATACTAGCTGTCTGCTTGCTTGTCCCCTCTCCTCCCTCTACCATAACTGCTCTAACTCCCAGAGTCCCAGCTTCCTCTCAGCTTTGCTCCACCCTTCCAGTTCCACCCATTCAACAAACTCCTGTCACCACAGGCTCTATGTGATTATATTTGGCCTATTAAGGAGTAGGGAAGATCTTCAAATTCCCTTAGACCTATTAAGGGGCAAGAAAGACTTTCAAATTCCCCTTACCCTGCAAATAGGCATATCTAGATATCAGTTATTACGAAAATATCCTTAGGTCATTATGGAAATGCAAGTTCAGTATTAGCTAAAACTCTAAATTAATAATAAACAAATTAACAAAAAACAAACTATTAGCTAAGCTATTAACTAAGCTAATTACATTTGGAATATCAATATAGCAAGTAAAGTGATTATTCCTTTGTAGTTTAACTTAGATATGCCAGATATGTTGAGGTCTAAGAGCCATATTATAGGAAATCGATTGATAAATAGTAGCATAACTGAAGAATGGGGGTCTAGGATGATGATGGCATGGGAGTTCATGGACTATGAAAATATGTCAAAGGTACTAAAGACATTTACCACAGAAGGGAAAAGGATGGCAATCAACATTTTAATATATTTTGTTATGATATGGGAGGCAGAGCCAGGATGGTTGAGTGAAAGCAGGAACTCACATGAACTCCCCCATGAATCCCTTCAGTAACCTCTAAAGAGTGAAACTGAATGGCTTTTAGAGAGTCAGAGTCTACCCGTGGAAAATGCAAACAACAGGTTTGTTGCCTCAGGCAGTTACAGCATGGAGAACAGAACCAGCAGGCTGCCCATATATAAACCTGACCATAGCAAAAGTGAAGGGAGCATGGGAAAACTGATTCACCCACTGCAAAGGATGATTGCCATAACTCTCACCATAGGATAGAGGTCTGTTGGAGCTAGGTAAGAGACAAGTACAGGGCCTGCTGCAGTGGCAGCAGCTACTCCTGGGGCTATCATCCCATGGTCTGGATTTTTAGAAATCAGCTCCCTGAAATTCTGGGAGTCAAAATGGCAGAGAAAACTCTACATGCTCCCAAGCCCTTTCTGACCCTGAAAACACAGAAATTTTTGGCCCCTTGTAAAATCCTAAAATAATGGAACCAGCAGCAGGCTTGGGAGTCCTGGAGTCCAAACAACTCCTCAATGAGATCCAAAATTGAAAATTCCAAGGAATATTGTGACCAAATTCCAGAATTATCAGGTCAAGAAGAAAATACTGCAAGCAACCAGAAAGAAACAATTCAAATATCACAGAACTAAAGTAAGGATGTCACAGGACCTAGGAGCTTCTGCATTAAAGAATCAGAGGGATTGGAATATGATATATCATAAGGCAAAAGAACTTCAATTACAACTATCCAGCAAAACTGAGCATAATCTTTCAGGCAAGTAGATGGCTATTCAATGATATAAAGAACTTCCAAACTTTACTAATGAAAAAACCAGAGCTCAATGGAAAATTTGATCTCCAAATATGACTTAAGAGAGACATAGAAAGTTAAACAGGGGAAGCACACACACACACACACACACACACACACACACACACACAACTTGGTATTCAAGAAGGACCAACTGTATACACCTTTATATGGGAAGATCATACCTGTCAATATTGAAAAGTATAAAATTATCCCATTTAAAAGGGATATACATATATATATATATATATATATATATATATATATATATATATATATATATATATATATATATATATATATATATATATATATAAAGAGAGAGAGAGAGAGAGAGAGAGAGAGAGAGAGAGAGAGAGAGAGAGAGAGAGGTATAGGTATAAATTAACTAAAGTGATAATAAAAAATCTTATTAAATGGTGCAAAAGGATTGTAATGGGAGAAGAAAAAGCTAGAAAAGGGTAAATTATGCCATATGAAGAGGGTTAAAAACATATTATAGTAGAGGGAATGAAGGTAGAGAGATGAATATCTTAAGAGCTGTACTCTCATTGGCTTTGGTTCAAGGAGGGAAAAACATACTCAGTTAATTATAGAAATCTAACATGAAGAGACACAAAAACTTATTAGAGGGAAAGAGTGGAGGGAGAGGAGCATCATTTGAGAATTACTTTCATCAGATTTAGTTCAAGGAGGGAAAATATGTTAAATATAAAAACCTAAGATACCCTACAGTCAGAAGGAGGGGAAAGGGGAAAGAAAAACTGGGGTGTTTAGAAGTGAAGGAAGAAATAGTAAGGGAAAAGGGTAGGTTACAGGAGGTGGATGATAGGGAGGGGATATTGAGAGAGGCAGTGGTCAAAAGCAAAAATTTTAAGGAGGGGAAGGGAAACAAGAGAAATAAAAGCATAAATGGGGAGGGAATAGGATGGAGAAAAAGACACAGAGAATAATCATAACCGTGAATGTGAATGGGTTGAACTCTCCCGTAAAACAAAGACAGATTGAAGAATGGATTACAAAACCAAAATCCTACAAAATGTTGTATTTAAGAAACACATTTGGGCGGAGCCAAGATGGCGGAGTAAAAACAGCTCATCCAAGCCACTCTGCCCCCACATTCCCCCCAAACGATGTAAAAGGGGACTCTGAACAGCTTCTGGAGCCCCAGCACCCACAGAACGACACAGAGAAGCTAAACTCCTGCTGAGGACAGCCCAGCATCCCTGCAGGAAGGACCAGCGCAGTGGTCTGGGACCTGGCAGTGTGCAGCAAGCAGAGCACAGGAGCCGAGCCGAGCCCAGCCCAGGACCGCATGAGCCGAGGTTTTAGCCCCAGGGCAGCAGGGCAAGCAGCCAGCTGGAGGAACCCCAGAACACCAGGAGCTGTGGCGAATCCAGAATTATCAACATAGACTTGCCTAGGACAAAGTAAGAGGTTAGTGTCCAATGGACTTTGGGACTAGTATTAGGGAATGCGTCGGCTCCGTCCCCTGGGGGCTAGAAGCCACTGAGGACAAACGCCATTTTGTAGTTTTCAGAGGCAGCTCCCGCACCCAGCCTGCAAATTTGTAGGGAGATCCAGCGATCAGTCTTGGGGGGTAATCACTCTTGCTTTAACCTCCCTGGATCTGGATTGTGATCTAGGGTGGAAGTCGTGGGTGGGTTTACAGCTTGCCAGAAACGGAAGTTGCCCCCCACATGTTCGGGACGAAAATTCCTCTATCTGGCCTTAAAGCCATTGTGTGGCAACAAGCCCAAAAGTAAAGCAATTAAGTGGCAACATGCCAAGGCAAAGGAAACATAAAAATGCAACCCTAGACTCCTATTTTGGGGGCATAGAGCAGGAAAAGGACTTTGAGGTCAGAAGTCCTGCTCCAAAAGCCCCAGGGGAAAACATGAGCGGGTTGCAGGCCATAGAGGACCTTAAGAAGGACTTTAAAAATCAAATAAGAGAAGTGGAGGAAAAATTGGAAAGAGAAATGAGAAGGATGCAGGAAAAGTATGAAATGAGGGTCAACAGCCCGAATGAGGAAAATAACACCTTAAAACATAGACTAGGGGCGGAGCCAAGATGGCGAGTAGAAACAGCTCGTCCAAGCCTCTCTGCCCCCAGATTCTCCACAAACTATGTAAAAAAGGACTCTGAAAATCTTCTGGAGCCCCAGCACCCACAGAACGACACAGAGAAGCTAACCTCCCGCTGAGGACAGCCCAGCACCCTGCAGGAAGGACCAGCGCAGTGGTCTGGGAGCCGACAGCGCGCAGAGCGCAGGAGCCGAGCGAGCCCAGGTCCACATGAGCCGAGGTTTTAGCCCCAGGGCGGCAGGGCCAGCAGCCGGCTGGAGGAACCCCAGAACACCAGGAACTGTGGAGACGCCAGAATTATCAACATAGACTTGCCTAGGACAAAGTAAGAGGTTAGTGTCCTATGGACTTTGGGACCGTATTTGGGGAATGGTCAGCTCCCTCCCCTGGGGGCTAGAAGCTGCTGAGGAGACACACCACTGTGTAGTTTCAGAGGCATTTCCGGCTCCCAGCCTACAAATCGTGGGGAGATCAGCGATCAGTCTTGGGGGGTAATCGCTCTTCTTTAACCTCCCTGGATCTGGATTGTGATCTAGGGTGGAAGCTGTGGGTGGGTTTACAGCTTCCAGAAAGGAAGTTGCCCCCCACACGTTCGGGACGAAAATTCCTCTAGCTGGCCTTAAAGCCATAGTGTGGCAACAAGCCCAAAAGTCAAGCAATTAAGTGGCAACATGCCAAGCAAAGGAAACAGAAAAATGCAACCCTAGACTCCTATTTTGGGGGCATAGAGCGGAAAAGGACTGTGAGGTCAGAAGTCCTGCTCCAAAAGCCCCAGGGGAAAACATGAGCTGGTTGCAGGCCATAGAGGACCTTAAGAGGACTTTAAAATCAAATAAGAGAAGTGGAGGAAAAATTAGAAAGAGAAATGAGAAGGATGCAGGAAAAGTATGAAATGAGGGTCAACAGCCTGACTGAGGAAAACAACACCTTAAAAAATAGACTAACTCAAATGGCAAAGGAGGCCCAAAAGGGCAATGAGGAGAAGAATGCCTTAAAAAGTCGAATTTCCCAGATGGAAAAAGAATCTCAAAAGTTCACTGAGGAGATTCATTCCTTCAGAGTTAGACTGGAGCAAATGGAAGCTAATGACTTTATGAGAAATCAAGATGCTGTTAAGCAGATCCAAACAAATGAAAGATTAGAAGGCAATGTGAAATATCTCATGGGAAACCACTGACCTGGAAAATAGATCCAGGAGAGACAATTTAAAAATTATTGGACTACCTGAAAGCCATGATCAAAGAAAGAACCTAGAAATCACCCTTCAAGAAATTCTCAAGGAAAACTGCCTGATGTTTTAGATCCAGAGGGCAAAATAGAGGTTGAAAGAATCCACCATCACCTCCTGAAAAAGATCCCAAAAAGAAAACTCCCAGAAATATTATAGCCAGGTCCAGAATCCCCAGATCAAGGAGAAAATACTACAAGCGCCAGAAAGAAACAATTTCAATATTGTGGAAACACAATCAGAATAGCCCAGGACCTGGCAGCTTCTACACTGAGGGATGAAGGGCATGGAATATGATATTCCAGAGGGCAAAAAACTGGGAATGAACCCAAGGGTACCTACCCAGCAAAACTGAGTATTTTGTTTCAGGGGAAAAATGGTCATTCAGTGGAATAGAGGACTTTCAAGCATTCTTGAGGAAAAACCAGAGTTGAATAGAAAATTTGACATCCAGACGCAAGAAGAAGAGATGCCTGAGAAGGTAATCAGGGAAAGAAATCAAAAGGAACTTATCAAAGTTGAACTATTTACATTCCTATGGAAAACAATAGGACGATGAATCTTTCCACTATGAAAATAATGGAAGAAGGGTGCATAGAATACAATGTGAATGTGTGTATATGGTTACAGTTATAATGGATAAGGAGATGTTGAGATATTAGAGTAAAAAAAAGAGATGGGAGACACAAAATTGGTTCAGGAAAACAAATGGTCTCAACCTGCAGCAGGATAGGGGAAGGGGGATGAGAGGAGGGATGATGGATGGAGGGCATCCTTGGGGGAGGGGAGGTTGGAAGTACCCACTATAAAAGGGACAGGATCATGAGGGAATGGACCAGGTGGGGGGTGGGATAAAAAAACACCAACAAAACACAAAAAACAACAACAACAAACAAACAACCCAAAAAAACAAAAAAAAACAAACACAACAAACAAAAAAAAAAACAAAAACCCCAAAAAAAACACAACACAAAACACCCCAAAAAACAAAAAAAAACAAAAACAACACCACAAAAAAAAAAAAACCAAAACCAAAAAAAAAACAAAAAAAAATTGTTAAAAAAAAAAAAACATAGACTAACTCAAATGACAAAGGAGGACCAAAAGGGTAATGAGGAGAAGAATGCCTTAAAAAGTCGAATTTGCCAGATGGAAAAAGAATCTCAAAAGTTCACTGAGGAGATTCATTCCTTCAGAGTTAGACTGGAGCAAATGGAAGCTAATGACTTTATGAGAAATCAAGATGCTGTTAAGCAGATCCAAACAAATGAAAGATTAGAAGGCAATGTGAAATATCTCATGGGAAAAACCACTGACCTGGAAAACAGATCCAGGAGAGACAATTTAAAAATTATTGGACTACCTGAAAGCCATGATCAAAGACATAACCTAGAAATCACCCTTCAAGAAATTCTCAAGGAAAACTACCCTGATGTTTTAGATCTAGAGGGCAAAATAGAGGTTGAAAGAATCCACAGATCACCTCCTGAAAAACATCCCAAAAAGAAAACTCCAGGAATATTATAGCCAGGTTCCAGAATCCCCAGATCAAGGAGAAAATACTACAAGCAGCCAGGAAGAAACAATTTCAATATTGTGGAAACACAATCAGAATAGCACAGGACCTGTCAGCTTCTACACTGAGGGATTGAAGGGCATGGAATATAATATTCCAGAGGGCAAAAGAACTGGGAATGAACCCAAGGGTCACATACCCAGCAAAACTGAGTATTTTGTTTCAGGGGGAAATATGGTCATTCAGTGGAATAGAGGACTTTCAAGCATTCTTGAGGAAAAAACCAGAATTGAATAGAAAATTTGACATCCAGACACAAGAAGGAAGGGATGCCTGACAAGGTAATCAGGGAAAAGAAATCAAAAGGAACTTATCAAAGTTGAACTATTTACATTCCTATATGGAAAAGCAATAACTGTGACTGATGATATCTTTCTCACTATGAAAATAATGGAAGAAGGGTGTGTGGTCATATGAATACATATGTGAATGTGTGTGTATATGGTTACAGTTATATATGGATGGAGAGCATGGGTCAAGTTTGTTGGGAAGGGATGGTATTATGAGGTGGGAGAGGAAGGTGGTGGGAGGAGATGGGGAGAGACAGGGTAGGGTAAACTTTCCCAGGTAGAGGAAGCAAGGGGAAGTGGTTGCAATGGAGGGGGAGAATAGGAAGGCTAAAAAGGCAAAGCCACATTCACATTGGGTTTGGTTCAGGGAGTGAATGACATACATACTAAGTGGGATATCTCAACCTGCAGCAGGGTAGGGGGAAGGGGTTGAAAGGAGGGATGATGGATGGGGGGGCATCCTTGGGGGGAGGGGAAGTTTGAAGTACCCACTATAGAAGAGGGACAGGATCATGTAGGGAATGGACCAGGTGGGGGGTTCGATGAGTGGGAGGGAATTATAGGCAGCCTTGTACAATATATCTACTATGATAATGTTTTGCATAGCCAGACATGTACAACATGTACTGAATTACCTATCTCCCAGGAGGGGATGGGTGACAAGGGAGGAAGGATCTGAAATGGATCTGAAATTCGAGGTCTTAACATTAAATGTTTCAAATATATATAAAAATATTAATACTCTTTTGCTTGCAATAGGGAGATAAGGTGTGCAGGCATTGGGACACAAAGATTCACCTTCCTCTAATGGAAAAGTCGATGGGAGTATGGGAGAAGGTATGGGAGAGAGCAGATTGGAGGAAGCGATATCTTGTCGGACTGCTATTCTGGGAGGTTGGGTAGGGGAATAATGGGCAGAAAATGATTGCAACTCAAAATCTGGCAGAAATGAATGATGTAAAACAGAAGTTAATAAAGCATTTGTTTAAAAAATAAATAAAAATACTAGAAAGCATAGGAATTAATGGAGTCTTAGTATAATAAGTAGTATCTATCTAAAACCATCAGCAAGTATTAAATGTAATGGGGGTAAGCTAGAAGCATTTCCAATAAAATCACAGGTGAAATAAGGTTTTTCACTATCACCCCTCTTATTCAAGTTGGAAGTAGAAACATTAGATGTAACAATAAGAGAAGAAAAGGAAATTGAAGGAATTTCATCAGGCAAAGAAGAAACTAAGCTATAACTCAATGGAGATGATATGATGATATACTTAGAGAATCATAGAGAATCATCTCAAACTATTTGAGAAAATAAATGAATTTAGAAAAGTTACAGGATAAAATATAAACCCACACAAATCTTCAGCAGTCCTATATATTTCTTTTTTTTTGGGGGGGGGGGCAGGGCAATTGGGGTTAAGTAACTCGCCCAAGGTCACACGGCTAGATTTTTGTTTATGTGTGCATTAAGTGTCTGAGGTCAGATCCAAACAAAGGTCTTTCTGACTCCAGGGCTGACGCTCCATGCACTGTGCCACCTAGCCGCCCCAGTCCTATATATTTCTAATGAAGCCAAATAGCAATAAATAGAAAGAGAAATTCTATTTAAAGTCACTGTAGACATTAGAAAACATTTAGGAGTCTACCTGCCAAAACAAACCTAGGAACTATGTAAACACAGTTTCAAAACACTTTTCACACAAATCAAGTCAGATCCAAATAATTGGAAAAACATCAGTTGCTCATGACTAGGTTGAGCCATATAATTAAAAAAAACAATAATTTTACCTAAATTAACTTACCTATTTAGTGCCATACCATTCAATTTACCAAAAATTTTTTTATAGAGCTAGAAAAAGTGGCAACAAAATTCATCTGGAAGAAAAAATGATCCAGAATATCAAGGGAATTAATGAAAATAAATGGTATGGAATCTAATTAAATTAAATTAAATTAAAATCTAGCTATGCCAGATTTTAAACTGTACTATAAAGCAAGAGTCATCAAAACTACTTAGTACTGGCTGAGGAATTGAATAATGGATCATTGTAATAGATTATATACACATGACACAGCACTCAATGACCGTAGTAATTGGAAAAACTCAAAAACTTTATCTTCTCGGATAAGAACTCACTATTTGACAAAAACTACTGGGGACACTGGAAAATAGTATGGCAGAAACTGGGCATAGACCAATATCTTAACCATATACCAAAATATTGTCTAAATAGATTCCTGATTTAGATAAAAAGGCTCATACTATAAGCAATCTGTGAGAGGAAACAATAATTTACCTGTCGGATTTACAGAGAAGGGAAGAATTAATCAACAAAAAAGAGACAGAGAGCATTATGAAATGCATAATGAATAATCATAATTACATTAAATTGAAAAGGTTTTCTACAAACAAAGACAATGTAACCAAGGTTAGAAGGGAAGTCGAAAATTGGGAAAGAATTTTTACAACCAGTATCTCTGATAAAGGCCTCATTTCTAAAATATACAGAGAACTGAGTCAAATCTATAAGAATACAAGTCATTCCCCAGTTGATAAATGGTCAAAGTATATGAACAGGTAGTTTTCAGAGGAAGAAATTAAAGGTATCTATAAGTATATGAAAAGATACTCTAAATAAATCACTATTGTTTAGAGAAAATTAAAAAAAACCAACAACTCTGAGGTACCACATCTCACTGGTCAGATTGGCTCACATGACAAAACAAGAAAATCATAGATGCTAGAGAATATGTGGGAAATTTGGAACACTAATGCATTTTTGGTATAGTTGTGAACTGATACAAGCATTCTGGAGAGCAATCTGGAACTATGCCCAAAGGGCTATAAAAATGTACATACTCTTTTTTTCAGCAATACCACTTCTATGGCTGTATCTCAAAGAGATAATATAAGTGGAAAAAAAGACCTGGATGTACAAAAACATTTATAGCAGCTCTTTTTTGTGATGGCAAGAACTAGAAATAAAGGGGATTTTCATCAATTGAGGAATGTCTAAACAAATTGAGCATATGAATGCAATAGAATACAATTGTCCTATAAAAAACGAGGAGAAGATGCCCTTCTTAATTACCTAGAGAGACTTATATAAACCGATGCTGAGTGAGGAGAACAGAACCAGGAGAATATTGTAAACAATTACAGACACATTGTATCTGTTATGACTAACTTTGATAGACTGGGCTCTTCTCAGCAATGCAACACTAGAAAACAATTTCAAAAGACTCTTGATGGAAGGGCTATCCACATCCAGAGAAACAATTGAAGATTCTAAATGCAGATTGAAGCAAACTCCTTTCTATTTTGCTTTGTTTCATTCCTTCTTTCTCATTGCTCATTCCTGTGGTTATAATTCTTCTTTACAGCTTGACCAATGTTTAGTGTGAAGGTATTTGTAAAACGTTTATCGGATTGCATGCTGACTTGGCAGGGGGGGAGGTGGGGGGAGGTAGGGAGAGAAAATTTGGAACTCAAGGGATTGTGGTACTGAATTTTGTAAACTAAAAGTAAATAAATAGATTTATTTTTTTAAGTTGTGAAATGGAAGATAAATTATATTTGTTCTGCTTAGCCTCAGAGAATAAAAGTTACAGTGAGGTGGATTTTGGCTTGTTCAATAAATTAACAAGCTGTTGCAAAGTATCTGCTATATGCCAATTGAGATAGCTAGGTCATAAATGGATTTAGTTGCAGATTGGAGGAAGCAATGTCTTGTGGGACTGCTATTCTGGGAGGCTGGGTAGGGGAATAACAGGGGGAAAATGATTGTAACTCAAAATCTGGCGGAAATGAATGATGTAAAACAGAAGTTAAATGGATTTAGTAACAGTTCTGTATTCAGGAAGATCTGAGTCCAAATCTGTCCTCAGACACTAGCTGTGTGACCCTGGGTAAATCATTTAAACATGTTTGACTCAGTTTCTCAACTATAAATTGAACTGGAGAAAAAATGGCAAAAAACCCTGGTATCTTTATCAAGAAAATTCCAGATAGGGTCATGAAGAGTCAGACATGACTGAAATGACTGAACAGCAACACTATGTCAAACATTGCCCTCTGCTGGAGATAAAAAAGGAAAAAAAAATGAAATAATCTCTTTCCTTAAGGAGTTTTTATTCTATCTATAATATATCCATGCATGCATGTACACACACATGTTTATGTGTATATACATACATATATATACACATATATCTTTGTATATATATTTGTTCTCATACATATCTATATAATCATGTCTATATAGATAAATATATACATATAAGTATATATATACATATGGATGCATAAATATATGTAGATAGAACATGATAGTTTTGGAAAAGGATCCTCTAGGAACTAGGGACCAGAAGAGACTTCATTGATTAGTAAAGCTTTATCTGAGATGTGAAAGAAGTCATGCACTTTTAAGAGGTATTGGTGGGAAAGAAATGCATGTTTATGGCAGTCAACAAGGGCAAAGGAATGATAATTCAAATATAAGGAACAGGGAGAAGTTCAGTCTAATTAGACCATAGAGTTTGGGAAGAAGGAAGGGTAAACAGTGGTAATTATTGTATAATAATACTTTCAAGCCTGACTGGGGTCAAATGCTGAGGAGCTTCAAATGCCAAACAAAACATATTATATTTTTTCCAGGAGGTAACAGTGAGCCACAGGATTTAACTGAAGAGTTAAATGTACAGAACTATACATCATTAAAATAAATTTAGCAACCTTGTGGAATGTGAGTAAGAGGGGACAGAGAACTTAGATAGTGAGACCAATATAAGGAAAATATAAAACTTGATATAAGGAAAAAATGTATCAATGAATTATTGCCCAAGTTAACCAGTACTGCAGGACAATCTCTGAAAGAGTCCAAACACATTTTGACACATATTTTTTTTACAAATGCTTTATTAACTTCTGGTTTTCTTCATTCATTTCCACCAGATTTTGAGTTACAATTTTCCTCCATTTTTTCCTACCCACCACCCCAGAATAATCCCACATGATATCCCCTCATCAAATCTAATCTCTCCCATATCTTCTCCCACACTCACTTCGACATTGCCATTAGAGCAAGGTGAAACTATGAGTCCCAATGCCTAGATATCTTATGAAACATTTAAATTGAAAACTTAGATTTTCAGATCCATTCCCTTCCTCCATTGTCACCCACTCCCTCTGAGAAGATAAGCAATTCAGTATGTGTTGTACATGTATAACTATGAAAAACATTACCATAGTAGATATACTGTAAAAGACTGCTTATATTTCCCTCCCACCCATCTCACTTCCCACATGGCCCATTCCCTACTTTGATTCTGTCCCTCTTCGAAAGTGGGTACTTCCAACCTTCCCTCCCCCTAGAATTCCTGCCCCTCCATCATCCCCCCTCTCATCCACCTTTCGCCTACTCTCCTGCAGGGAGAGATAAACCACTTAGTATGTATGTCATTCTCTCACTGAGCAAAATTCAATGAGAATATGGTTTTACGTTTTTGCCTTCCTGTTCTTCGCCTCCCCTGCAACCACTTCCCCTTGCTTCTTCTACATGAGATAGTTTACCCTAACCCATCTCTCCCCATCTCCTCTTCTCACTTTCCTCTCTCACCTCTTAAGTTCACCCCTTAAGTATCATCCCTCCCCATCAAATTCAAACTGTGCCCTCTATCCATGTATAACAGGAAACATATATACACATATTCACATATGTATTCATATGACCATATACCCTTCTTCAATTATTTTCATAATGAGAAAGGTTTCATCAGACACAGTTATTGTTTTTTCCATGTAGGAATGCAAATAGTTCAACTTTGATAAGTTCCTTTTGATTTATTTTCCTTGATTACCTTCTCAAGCATCTCTTGCTTCTTGTGTCTGAATGTCAAATTTTCTATTCAATTCTGGTTTTTTTCCTCAAGAATGCTTGAAAGTCCTCTATTCCACTCAATGAGCATATTTTCCCCTGAAACAAGATACTCAGTTTTGTGGGGTAGGTGACCCTTGGATTCAATCCCAGCTCTTTTGCCCTCTGGAATATTATATTCCATGCCCTTCCATCCCTCAGTGTAGAAGCTGCCAGGTCCTGGGCTATTCTAATTGTGTTTCCACAATATTGAAAGTGTTTCTTCCTGGCTGCATATAGTATTTTCTCCTTGATCTGAGAGTTCTGGAACCTGGCTATAATATTCCTAGGAATTTTCTTTTTGGGATCTTTTTCAGGAGGCAATCAATGGATTCTTTCAACCTCTATTTCCCCCTCTGGGTCTAAAACATCAGGGTAGTTTTCCTTGAGTATTTCTTGAAGGGTGATTTCTAGGTTCTTTCTTTGATCATGGCTTTCAGGTAGTCCAATAATTTTTAAATTGTCTCTCCTGGATCTATTTTCCAGGTCAGTGGTTTTTCCCATGAGATATTTCACATTGCCTTCTAATCTTTCATTTGTTTGGATCTGCTTAACAGCATCTTGATTTCTCATAAAGTAATTAGCTTCCATTTGCTCCAGTCTAACTCTGAAGGAATGAATCTCCTCAGTGAGCTTCTGAGATTCTTTTTCCATCTGGCAAATTCGACTTTTTAAGGCATTCTTCTCTTCATTGCCCTTTTGGGCCTCCTTTGCCATTTGCGTTAGTCTATTTTTAAGGTTTTGTTTTCCTCAGTCAGGCTGTTGACCCTCATTTCGTACTTTTCCTGCATCCTTCTCATTTCTCTTCCCAATTTTTCCTCCATTTCTCTTATTTGACTTTTGAAGTCCTTCTTAAGGTTCTTTATGGCCTGCAACCTGCTCATGTTTTCCCCTGGGGCTTTTGGAACAGGACTTCTGACCTCACAGTCCTCTTCCTGCTCCATGCTTCGACCCTCCTTGCCCCCAAAGTAGAAGTCTAGGGTTGCATTTTTCTATTTAATGTGTTTCCTTTGCCTTGGCATGTTGCCACTTAATTACTTGACTTTTGGGCTTGTTGCCACACAATGGCTCTGTGGCCAGACAGGGGAATTTTCGTCCCGAACTTGTGGGGGACAACTTCCGTTTCTGGCAAGCTGGAAACCCACCCACGACCTCCACCCCATATCACAATCCAGATCCAGGGAGGTTAAAGCAGGAGCGATTTCCCCCCAAGACTGATTGCTGGATCTCCCTACAGTTTGCAGGCCAGGAGCTGGAACTGCCTCTGAAAACTACAAAATGGCGTGTCTCCTCAGGGGCTTCTGGCCCCCAGGGGAGGAAGCCGACACATTCCCCAAATACTGGTCCCAAAGTCCATAGGGCACTAACCTCTCACTTTGTCCTAGGCATGTCTATGTTGATAATTCTGGAATCCCCACACCTGCTGGTGTTCTGGGGTCCTTCCAGCCAGCTGCTGGCCCTGCTGCCCTGGGGCTAAAACCTCGGCTCACGGGGACCTGGGCTCGGCTGGGCTCGGCTCCCTGTGTTCAGAGAGCTGCTCACTGCTGGCTCCCAGACCGCTGTGCTGGTCCTTCCTGCAGGGCTGCTGGGCTGACCCCAGCGGGAGGTAGCTTCTCTGTGTTGTTCTGTGGGTGCTGAGGCTCCAGACGTTTTTCAGAGTCCCTTCTAACATAGTTTGGAGGCAATCTGGGGGCAGAGTGGCTTGGAGGAGCTGTTTCTACTCCGCCGTCTTGGCAACACCCCTCACATGACATCTCTTATCTGCTTCTTAAGGTCCTCTATGGCCTGTAGCCAGCTTATATTTTCATTTGGAGCTTTTGGTGCAAGAGCTCTGACCTCACAGTCCTCTTCCTGTTCCATGCTTTGATCTTCTTTGCCCCCAAAATAGGAGTCTAAAGTTGCATTTTTCTATTCATTTTGTTTCCTTTGCCAAGGCATATTTCCACTTAACTACTTGATTTTTGGAGTTGTTGCCACTTTAGGACTCTGCCACCAGACAGGAGAGCTTCCCTCCCAATAGTGGGGTCTTCACAACTTCTGCAGTTTGGGTGGTCTCTGTAAAGCCTCCACATGCTTTGGCAAGCTGGATACCCACTGCAAATCTCCACCAAAGACCATAATCCAGATCCAAGCAGTTTAAAGCAAGGGTGATTAACACCCAGACTAACTGCTGGATCTCCCTACAGTTCGCAGACCAGGAGCTAGAGCCGCCACTGACACTGCAAAATGGCTTTTGTGGTGTGTTTCTTCAGCTGCTTTTCACCCCCAGGGGAGGAAGCTGATGTATTCCCCAAATACTGGTCACAAAGTCACTTTGTCCTAGGCATACCTGTGCTGATAATTCTGGGGTCCCTCCAGCCAGCTGCTGGCCCAGCCACCCTAGGTTTAAAACCACGGTTCACACAGGCCTGGGCTCAGCTCCCAGAGAACTTCGATTTCGGTTCCCAGTGCTGTGCTGCCTACTCTCAGAGTGCTGCACTGTCTGCTCCCAGCAGGGCTGCTGGGCTGTCCTCAGCGGGAGATTAGCTTCTCTGTGTAGTTCTGTGGGTCCTGGGGCTCTATAAGTTGTTCAGAGTCCCCTTTTACATTGTTTGGAAGTTGTGTGGGGGCAGAGCACCTTGGAAGTGCTGTTTCTACTCCACCATCTTGGCTCCGAATCTTGACCCATATTTTTAGAGGAAAATTTTCATCTAGTTCAGGTTAAAGTATAGAGATGACCTCTAAGGATTTTCCAAACATGAAATTCTATTATACACACAAAGTTTTGCACTGGGAAGGTTAATCTGTCAGTGAGTCACTGATACAGATTAGACTGTGAAGAAATTGGACAAAAAGAGAAAAGTTAATGTAATACTCCAAGCAATGTATAACAAATTCTTGCCTGAAATAAAGTGATAGAAGACATAGAAAAGAAAATACAAAGTTGAGAAATATTGTTGAAGTATAAATAACAAGATATATGGCGTGTATCACATGTGGTAACAAAATACAGTTGGAATTCAAATATGATTATAAACAATATGGTGTATGAGTTATTGGGAGAATGAAAGTGCCATTTATGCAAACAGGGTTTATAATGGAGGGCAGTTTTCAAATGATACATAAGTTCTCTTTTGTTCAGGTTTTGAAGTATGGGAAATCTATTAAATAACTGGGACTAGAAAAAAATGTAGCAAATTTCATCTAGTAGAAAAAGAGGTCAGAAATAGCCATGAAATTTATGGGAAAAATGCAAAGAAAGGTGGACTAGCCATCAGATATAACACTAACATAAAACAGCAAATATCAAAATTACTTGGTACTAGCTAAGAAACAGAGTGGTGGATCAGTCAAATAGAATAGTTACAGAAGGCAGTAATAAATGACAATAATATTCTACTGTTTGACAGACCCAAAGAGCCCAGCTTCTATAATAAGATTTATTTGATTAAAAAAAAAGCTGCATAGAAAATGAAAATAAAAACTGGTCATAGACTAACATCTCATAACCTTTACCAGGATAGGGTCAAAATGGGTACATGATTTAAATATAAAGGGTGACAACATAAGCAAATTAGCACAGCAAGGAATAGTTTACTTGTGAGATCTAAGGAGAATAGAAGAATTTATGACCAAACAAGAGATAGAGAACATTATGAAATGCAAAATGTACAGTTTTGATTTTGTTAAATTGTAAAATTTTGCAAAGAGTTAATACAACCAGAATTAGAAAGAAAACAATAAAACTGGGAAATAATTTTGACATCCAGTGTTTTTGATTAAGGTCTCATTCCTCAAACATATAAAGAACTGAAAAAAATTTATCAGAATGCAAGTCATTCACCAACTGATAAATGGTCAAAGGATATAAATATGCAATTTTCAGATGAAGAAATTAAAGCTGTCTATAGACATATAAAAAACTCTTTAAATGACTATTAATTAGAGAAATGCAAATTAAACAATGCCAAGGCACCACATCATATCTATGAAATTGTCTAAGTTGACAAAAGAGAAAAATGGTAAATATTGAAGAAGATTGGGAAAATTGGAAGACTAGTGCATTGTTGGTGGAGTTGTGAACTGATCCAACCACTTGGATAGCAATTTGGAGCAATTTGGAACTATGCCGAAAGAGATATAAATCTGTGCATATCCTCTGACTGAACAATACCATTACTAGGTCTGTATCTTAAAGAGATCATTAAAAGGAAGAAATACCCACAAGTACAAAAATATTTATAACAAAATTTTTGTCGTGGCAAAAATTTGGAAATTGATGGGATATACATCAGTTGAGGAATGACTGAAAAAGTTGTGGTTTATGAATATAATGGAATACTATACTATAAAAAAGTGTTGAAAAGGTGGATTTTTACAAAGACCAGGAAAGACTTAAATAGACTGATGCTGAGTGAAGCGACCAGAACCAGGAGAATGTTATACAAAGTAACAGCAATATTGTGCAATGATCAACTATGATAGATTTAACACTTCTAAGCAAAACAATGATCCAAGAGAGTTCCAAAAACTCATGGAACATTCTATCCACATCCAGAAAAAGACCTATGGAGTCTGAATGCAGATAGAAGCCTACTATTATCGGGTTTTTTTTCTTTCTCATGTTTATTTTTTTAATTCTAAGTCTTCTTTCACAACATGACTAATGTAGAAATGTAGAAATACATTTAATATCATTATAAATGTATAATCTGTATTAGATTGTTTGCCATCTTTGGAAAGAAAGTATATAAAGGAGAAAATTCTTGGAACTCAGAACGCTATAAAAGTCAACGTTCAAAACTTTCTTTACATATAATTGGAAGAAATAAAATACTATTAAGGGGGGAGGATTACTGAAATTAAAGAAATGGCAAGCAAAACTGACATAATAGTTTAGAACCAGACAATAAAATAAAAATTGAATAAATGAACCAATCACTCCCAGAAAGAAATCCCAAAATGAAAACCACCAGGAACATTAGAGTCAAGGTAAAGATCTCTCAGTTCAGGGAGAAAATACTGCAAACATCTAGAAAGAAACTGTTCAAATATCACGGGTACAAAATCAGGATAACACAGGATTTGACAACCTTTACATTAAAGGATCAGATAGTTTGAAATACAAAGTTCTGAATGACCAAGGTACAAGGATTACAAGAAAAAAAAATCACCTACCCAGCAAAATTGAGCATAATACTTAAGGGAAAGTGGATATTTAATGAAATGGTGGACTTTCAAGCATTCCTTATGAAAATATCAGATCTGAAAAGAAAATCTGATTTACAGATACAAGATTCAAGGGATGCATAAAATGTGAAACAAGAAAGAGAAATCATAAAGAATTAAATTAGGCTAAACTTCTTACATTCCTACTGGGAAGGAACTGCTAAGACTTTATCATTATAAGACAGTTAAAAGAATTATACATAGATTGAGGATATGGATGTGAACTGACTATGATAAGATAATATCAAAAATGAAATATAAAATTAAAAATATAAATAAAAATAAAATTAATATATTAAAATTAATTTAAAAGATTATGGACTGGGAAAATATAGGGAGATGAATTAGAATGGGCTATATTATCTAACATATAAGAGTAACGAAGGACCTTTTCCAATGGAGGAGACAGAGGGTATTGAAGTCAACATTGGAATGTTAATTTCATTAATAGAAATCTTTCTTACTCTACATTGAAGTGGGAGGGGAGAGGGATAAACCAAAGCAGGGCTGATAGAAGGGATGTAAGATTGACTTAAGCAGTGGTAAGAAGTAAAACTTTTTTAAGGAAAGCCTGAGTAAATGGATGGATAGAGAAGGAGGCACTGGGGAAATGTAGAATGTAGGGCAATACAGTTACTAATCATAACTGTCGATGTGAATTGGATGAATTTACCCATAAAATGGAAGCAGATAGCAAAGAAGGTTAAAAAACAGAATCTAAAAGTTTTCTGCTTTCAAAAAATATACCTGAAGCAGAGAGACATACTCAGAGTGAAAGTGAGTGACTGGAACACAATATTTTATGCTATGGTTGAAATAAGAACAAAACAGGGGTATCATGGTCTTGGATAAGGCAAAATCAAAAATAATATAAGTAAAAGAGATAAACAAGGAAACTTCATCTTGATAAAAAAAAACATACTATGGAGAATAAAGTAATATCAATACTAAACATATATGCACCAAATGGCACAGCATTGAATTTCTTAAATGGAAAGTTAAATGAATTATAGGAGGAAACAGAGAGTAAAACTATACTAGGGAGATACCTCAACTTCCCCTCTCAGAGATAAATAAATCTGCCAAAAAAATACCCAATAAAGAAGTTAAGAAGATGAATAGAAATTTATAAAAGTTAGATAAGAAAACAATGTTTAAATAATACATTTAAAATATATTTTTTTCAAAGATTTTCAAAGAGAAAATACATGCAAAGAAGTCATGAACCTCAAGAGATACCAATATTTATAGATCATTGAGATGAAAATATGTCAGTTCAGTAGAAAAGGAAAGGAACCCCGACCTGGTCAAGGAACAAGGCTGAGTACTGGTAGAACAAGTACAAAACATCTGCCTGAATCACAGAATCATATAAGCACTGAAAATGTATAGGACACCAAATCCAGTTACAGAAACTCAAGCCAGCTATCTTTCTCCTATCATACCAGTGATGAGCAGACTGAAGGACTTGCATAAAGTCTAAAGCCGAGACTTTGTCAGCAAACTTAAGCAAAAGAAACAAAAAACAAAAACAAAAACAACAAAAAAAAACTTGACCATTAAAAGTTTCTAGAATTATATGGAAGCTCAAAACACAAACTCAGAAGAAGATAATGACTTGAAAAATCTATAAAGAAGTCTCCAAGAAAAATAAAGATGGAATTCCAAGTCCAACAAGAATTTTAGAAAAATATTAAATTATTTTACCTGTCTTGACTAGGTTTCTTCATATGGAAAATGAAGGACTTGGACTAGACAGTCTATAAAGTCTCTTCCCATTCTAAATCTTTAATCCTATGATTCTGGCAATAAAGAGTATATACCAGGGGTGGCTATGTGGTGCAATGAATAGAGCATTGGCCCTGGAGTCAGGAGGACCTGAGCTCAAATCCATTCTCAGTCACATGGAAATAAAATAAAGGGTTGAAATTGAAACTATTATGCTACAACTGAAGTTGTTTTAAAAAAGGCAGGGGCAATAATCATGATCTCACACAAAAGCTATAAAAGGCCTAATTTTTAGAGAAAAAGTTAATCGTGGAAACTACATATTGTCAAAGAATACCCTATACAATGAATTGAAATTAAAAAATAAATTGTCCAAACATTTAAATACTTGAAGGAAAAGTTAAATGAATTATATGAGGAAATAGTAAAATTATACCAATGGGTCACCTTCAATAAACAAGAAGGAAGATGGAAAATGTTATCCATATCCAGATAAAGAGCTATGGAGTCTGAATGCAAATCAAAGCATACTAATATTTTTGGATGTATAAAGGGGAATTGTGATCTTTTAAAATATATTTATTTATTTTTAGTTTTCCATATTTTCTTTTATAAGGTTTTGAGTTCTAACCCCCTCCTCCTCCTCCTTCCACTCTACCTTCCCCAAGATAGCATGCAATCTTATATAATCTGTACTTGTATGATAATATTAAACATATTTCCACATTAGTCATGCTGTGAAAGAAAAATTAAATCAAAAGAGAAAACCCATGAGAGAGAAAAAAAATAAAAACAAGAAAGAGGAAATAGTAGCAGCATACTATTTTCACTTTTTTGTTTTTTCCTTCCTCAGTTTATTCTTCTATTCTAATTCTTCTTTCAAAAAACGATCAATGTGGAAATATGTTCAACATGATTATACATCTAAAACTTAAATCTGCTTGCTGTATTGGGGAGGGAGGAAGAAAAGTTTGGAACTCTAAATTTTATCAAAATAAATGTTGAAAATCATCTTTACAGTTAATTGGAAAAAATAATATATTATTAAGGAAAAAATACTCATAGGACTTATATGAACTGATGCAGTGTGAAGTGAGCAGAACAAGGAACATATTGTGATAGACTTAACAACACCCCTCAATGCAATGATCTAAGACATTTCCAAGGGACACATAATGAAAAACACTATCCACCTACAGACAGATAACTGAGGGATTGAATATAGAAGCACATTTTTTGTCTTTCTTTTTTTTCTTTTTGGAGGGGGGAAAGCAGAGCAACTGAGGTTAAGTGACTTGCCAACGGTCACACATCTAATAAGTGTTATGTGTCTAAGGCCGAATTTGAACTGAGATCCTCCTGACTCCAGGTTTGGTGCTCTATTCACTGCAACATGTAGCTGCCCCTATTTTTTCCACTTTTTCAAATATGGCTAATGTGGAAATTTTTTGCATAAACTCACTCACATATTTAATGGTATTGAATTTCTTGATTTCATAACAGGTTGGAGAGTGGGTGGAATAAGGCAGAGATTTTGGAACTGATAATAATAATTAAAAGCAACAAAAGGAAAGGAAGGAAGCTGACTTATAAACTTTAATTATATGTATAGATACCAAAAAAATTGAAAAAAAAAATTTGTTTCATTACTATGAGTTTTTAGTGTCATAGGCAAATATTTTCTTTTGGACCTGTATTCATAAGTGTTGCATAGAAATGCAAGCACCTATGTCTTTTTAGAAATGAAATTTAAAAAAAATCACATGTGTAAGCTACTTTACTGAGCCTTAGAAAATAGCTGGGTATTTCATTAACAAATGAATAATATAACATGCTTTATAAGCATTAAAATGGGGGGGGGTAAAGAAAGAAAGCTATATAGTTACATTCTTTAAAAAAAAGAGAGAGCAAAAATACATTTTTCCCCATTAGATCCCTGAAAAGTATGTATTCAATAGCAAAAGTCCTGGGTGAAGATTCTCCACTGAGGCCCCACAAAGACAAAGTGACCAAATTTATCTTTGATAAGCCTTCAAATGCACCATTTTCTCTGGCCTCACTCATTCAGCTTTTCCTCCCTTCAGTGTTTTAGGGGTTACTCTGTGAGGTTTTATCCTCTAATACTAACACCTGATTCACACCTTCCAATAGTAACTAGTTGGAATCAAAGCAATTTTATAAGAAATCATTTACTCATAATAGAATTTGTAAAATTATTCCCCCACACAGAGGCACATTTTTCCCTTCCTTACAAAAGACCCGTAAGAATTCCTTAGGAGAGCGGGTTCAATTTAACAATGGTAGCATAGCACAAATATAGTGACCATATTGGGCCAAGGAATAGACTTGTCTCTTGTCTGGCTTTTCTCCCTTTGCAGAGCCTCTACCAAGTTTGTTTGAAGGAAAGCTAGTTCTATGGATTCACTTAACTGATACATTGACATCCTCCTAGCATTAATTGTTGCTGCTGCTGCTGCTATTCCAGGTGGTCTTGGCTACATTCACTGGTTGCTAAGGGTATCCTGATACTTAAAATATCACTGACTTTTCTAAAGTC
Source organism: Gymnobelideus leadbeateri (assembly GCA_011680675.1). Taxonomy (NCBI): domain Eukaryota; kingdom Metazoa; phylum Chordata; class Mammalia; order Diprotodontia; family Petauridae; genus Gymnobelideus; species Gymnobelideus leadbeateri. The sequence continues at coordinate 97,491 of WOXC01005077.1, forward strand.
AAAGACCATAACCTGATCAACTCTTTCTTTAGAAACTCATTCACCGAAGATAAAGAATGGATAATCACACACAAAAAGGCATTATGAGTACATGAACAATATAACTGGGTGGAAGACTATGGCTGTCTTGCTCTATCACATATAACAGTTTCTGAATTAGAAAATTTCCAGTGGAAAAAGGGAGGGGGGGGAAAGAAATAGAAAGAATTCCTTGAGACTTTTGTATTTCTACTCAGTTTCAGTTTTGTTTTAAATTAGAACACTATCATGGAGCACCAGGTCTCCTCCTTCCGCTCTATTTGTGACAGTGTTGAAAAATAGGCTCAAAAGTCTCTCTAAATTGGATAGTAACCCATCAGAGAATATTGCCTGTGCTACTTATAAATCAATAGAAATGACAAATTCTTATGCAATCTAAGGACTGCAACAAAATTGGCTAGTCTGCTTAACCCCCTATTACGTGAACGATATTGGAAACAGAATCCCAGAATATCCAAATAATTTGAAAGGTCAATTTGAGTGTAATGCAATTGGATTTGGCTGCCAATGTGATGCCTCAATTCTTCTGCACATAAAAATTGGTGCTTCACTCTCAATTAAGAAAATTTTATGGCAAGTATTTAGCAAAACAATATAGAATTTTCAGTATGTTTCTTTATGGACAAATAATAAGAAAAAATCCCTACCAAAATCTCCCAGTAAATACTATCAATATTTATTTTAATTAACTTTAATAATGGTCAATAAGCCTATTAAATCCCATTAGCAAAACAGAAAATATTTAACCTGCTGGCCATTTAAAATTACATATAAAATCTTTTTATTTAACCTCATAGTACCTGTAATGGAAATGCAAATTTAAAGATCTTCCCTGCCTTTAGGCCCTTTGATTGGCTTAAGAGACTCTGAGAACCTTCCTTGATTTGAAAATATATTCTGCCTCCTAATAGGCTGAATGTGGTCACCTGGAACCTGTGGCAGGAGGCTTGGTTTTCAGGAATGCCTACACCTTGATGCTATGTGATTGGGCAGTGGGTCAAGAGGGTTGTGACATTCTGTGAGCCAGGAGAAGGCTATATAATCCCTGATGTGAGGCTTTGCTTTGGGTCTCACTTTGAGAAGTGTTGCATGATTTGACCAGATGAGACTCTGGGCAGCTATTGATAGTCCCCTGGCTTTGAAAACCCAGATGTTGATGCCTCCCTCTCTGGTAACTGTGATTTGGTATTGAGGTAATGGTTAGGTAGTTATAAATAAATTGTTTTAACATCAAAACTTAAACATACAGAAAAAATAGACTTTATTATTTTAAATAAGGGAATTATTGTGAAAAATTATGGTAGTTATAGCCAATGGGTAGCCCTTATATAGCACACTAAGTTATGAATTTGCTTAAAAATATCTAATTTTATCTTCAATAAACATTGGTAAGCAGATGTCATTATTACTCCAATTTTTCAGATGAGGAAACTGAAGGTGAGAGAAACTATATGATTTGCCCAAGGTCAAACAAATCTTAAGTTTTATGATACTGGTTTTAAAGTAGGAATTTCTGACTCAAGCTCAAATGTTTCTCTCTACTCTGTCATTTAGTCAAAGTTTTAAATAATTTCTTTCAGTTGCAAAAAAAATAAAATGAAATGAAAGAAGTATATTAAATGTGATATTTCATTACAGCTGATAACACTTATTTAAAGAGATATTTACCTAAAATAATTTCCTAAATTATCCCTGGGTTTATAGATGGTGAAGGTAAAACTGAAGTAGATGAATTTCTAATATTTATTACACAGATAACTAATGTTAAATTGGGGTTTGTACTCTTACTTCTGGACCACTATTTCAGGAAAATTCATGCCATGCTTAGTTTTACTCCTTGCTCCCTAAACATCTTATCAGTAGCATACTTATCACCTCTGACCTACATTCGACAAAACCCATCATCTCAGTTCTGGAACTATAATCAAATCAACTATGTCATAATTATAGAAAAGAATTTGTCAAAATAATTGCTTATGGCCCTGAAATCAAAACCTTAGTTTAAGGAATCAACTACAGAAAAACTGAGCATCTATACATGTTTGTAGAAGTGTGCATGTATTTTAGAAGTCAATTGAACAAAACTGAAATAAGAATTCAAATAACTAAAAGTATATGTTTTTAAATATATAGGTAGGGTTACAGATTGTCCTTCATTATTATTATTATTATTATTATTATTATTATTTTTGCTTTTTGAAGGGCAATTGGAGTTAAGTAACTTGCCCAAGGTCACATGGCTAGGTTTTTGTTTGTGTGTGCATTAAGTGTCTGAGGTCGGATCCGAACTCAGGTCCTTCTGACTCCAGGGCCAACGCTCTACTCACTGCGCCACGTAGCCACCCCATCCTTCATTCTTGAAGAGGACCATGACATCAGAGAGAAGATGATATGACTTGCGATTAAAGGAGGGCTGTGCAAAGATACCAGCCTCACCTTTTTTCTTCAAATCCATCTGAGTTCAGTTATCAGCTTTCAATCAGGATGATTGGAGATGGCCTAGGATGTAATGGGAGACTTTGGTCCTCTTAAGCTAATATTTCTTAAAAACATTTTAATAAAGTATACTGAATTTAACATGGGAAACATAAAATGAGATCAAATAACAAAATAAATTGATTAGATTTTGGGGATACTTGCCTTTCTTTGATATAAAATGTAGTTATATTTGGCTGAATATTCAAGTTGCTTATATAGGTCCCCTCCCACACCTTTTTCTGTTTTGTTTTGCAAGGCAATCAGGGTTAAGTGACCTGACCAGGGTCACACAGCTAGTAAGTCTCAAATGTCTTAGGCTGGATTTGAACTCAGGTTCTCCTGATTCCAGGGTCAGTGTTCTATCCATTGAGGCACTTAGCTGCCTCCATGTAAGTCCATTTTGAAAAAAGAAAAAAAGTGTCTTAAGCTTTTTATTCACACATAATTCTCCTTTCTATCTTGGTTAAAGAGTTTTTAATTCAATGAGATTTCACTCCTCTAAAATTTATAAGAAACAAGATTGCCAATTATATGCAGAGATGTGTATTGTGCACAAAACCTTTGTATTTTCTGTGACTTTTATTTTTATAAAAGGAAGAATGGGCCAAGATTGTGAGTGTGAAAGTGGCAAAGATGAAAAATAAAGGGAAAGAGAGAGAAGCAGAGAAAGAAACAGAGACAAAAATAACACGGAGACAGAGATATAGGAAGAAAAAGAGGGAAAGATAGCAGACATAGAAAGCAACAGTGAGAGAAAGACAGAGAGGGAGATACAAGGACAGAGACAGGGAGATAGATACTATGAAATAATATTGTTCCATGTGACTTTAGAGCCTAGGAAAGCAAATATCTGAGGAAATATGAAAGGCCCCAAAATTTCCAATAAAAGAAAAAATGTTGCCCCCTCTGAACTCACTTTCTAAACAAAGGAAGTATGAGTGATTTGTAAGCAGAGTTAACTGCTTAATCCATGAGCAAAGTAATTCTGTTCATTATACTGCTCAAGTGACAATAACAATAACTGAAGAACTGAGGGAAGCCCAGCAACATCTAAGAAGAAGCATTACATTTGACACCATGCTGAATGGAATCAATTTCACCATCCTTCTCATCCTCTATAATTACTTTAAATGGGAATACCTCACTTTATATTGATAACTTGGCTCTTTGTATGTTATACTTGGCCTAAGATTTGGCACTTGAACGAAGCTTTATTTTCCATAATGAATTCCCTACTGCATACAAATGGTGAATTATAGTATATATTCAACCAAGAAGTTAATTCTCTAACCCTAAACTTCATGTATCTCATCAAGTGAGCAAGACTGAAGACTTAAGACTAACTCAGACACCTTGAGATTTTACACATTTTTCTGTGCTGCTGAGAATGATTTTTCAATTAAATCTCCAGGTACTAATGAATAGTCAAATACAATCCATTTCAAGAAAATTTTTATGCACAATTTTTCTGCATGATCTGATCTGTAACAGGAGCCATGTATGAAAAGACAGCTTTCTACCTAGCTGGGAAATAAAAGAGCCATTAAAGACTATTTCCATTGGAAAGGGAAGTATGTATCTCTGTGGTAAGAGACATGAGCTTCATCTAAAAGCAATGGGTACAATAGGATATTTCTCCTCTGAGAAAGTCTTATAATTTCATAGCCTAAATCTCATTCTAACAGAGATGATTTATGGGTCCTAGTGACATGTTGCTCCTAAGCCTGTGGGAAATAGAATCATAAATAGTCTAAAGAGTAATGATAATAGTATCTATATAGTTCTAATAGTATTGCTATAAAAGAAGAGGTTAGGACTGGACCTTATGAGTGTCGATACAACATCACTACAATTTCAATCCACTGCTACTTTCACAAATTTCCATTTCAAAGGGAGACATAACTTTAAAAGCATTCTCCCTCCAAAATGAATTAAAATAAAATGTGTATCATGTGATGTTAACAGTGAATAGAGAGTTCAGGGGGCGGAACCAAGATGGCGGAGTAGAAACAGCATTTCCAATGTGCTCTGCCCCACACAAATTTCAAACAATATGAAAGGGAGCTCCGAACAACTTCTGGAGCCACAGCACCCACAGAACAGCACAGAGAAGCTAAACTCCTGCTGAGGACAGCCCAGCAGCCCTGCAGGGAGCGGCCAGCGCAGCACTCTGAGAGCAGGCAGCACAGCATTCTGGGAACCAACAGCGCAGCCCTCAAAGCCGAGACCAGGTCCAAGGCTTTAGCCCCAGGGCGGACGGGCCTTCAGCTGGCTGGTGGAACCCCATAACACCAGCAAATGTGGCGATTCCAGAATTATCAGCACAGATATGCCTAGGACAAAGTGAGAGGTTAGTGCCCTATGGACTTTGGGACCAGTATTTGGGGAACATGTGGCTTCCTCCCATGGGGGTAAAAAGCTGCTGAAGAAACAGCTGCACAGAAGCCATTTTGCAGCTTCAGTAGTGGCTCTAGTTCCTGGTCTGCAAACTGTAGGAAGATTGAGCAATCAATCAGTCTGGGGATTAATCGCTTTTGCTTTAAACTGCCTGGATCTGGATTGTGGTCTGGGGGGGGAAGTTTGGGGTGGGTATCCAACTTGCCAGAGTGGGTGGAGGCTTTACATAGGCCACCCAACTGTCGGAAGTTGTGAAGACCCCACGTTTGGGCAGAAGCTCTCCTGTATGGTGGCAGAGTCCTACTGTGGCAACAAGCCCACAAATCAAGTAATTAAGTGGCAATATGCCTAGGCAAATGAAACAAAATAAACAGAAAAGTTCAACATTGGACTCCTATTTTAGGGGCAAAGAGGCTCAAAGCATGGAGGAGGACTGTGAGGTCAGATCTCCTGCACCAAAAGCCCCAAATGAAAATACAAGCTGGCTACAGGCCATAGAGGACCTTAAGAAGCAGATAAGAGAAGTGGGGGAAAATTTGGGAAGAGAAATGAAAAAGATGCAAGAAAAGTATGAAATGACAGTCAACAGCCTGACTGAGGAAAATAACACCCTAAAAAATAGACTAACTCAAATGGCAAAAGAGGCTCAGAAAGGCAATGAGGAGAAGAATGCCTTAAAAAGTCGAATTTGCCAGATGGAAAAAGAATCTCAAAAGCTCACTGAGGAGATTCATTCCTTCAGAGTTAGACTGGAGCAAATGGAAGCTAGTGACTTTATGAGAAATCAAGATACTATTAAACAGATCCAAACAAATGAAAGAAGAGAAGGCAATGTGAAATATCTCATGGGAAAAACCACTGACCTGGAAAATAGATCCAGGAGAGATAATTTAAAAATTATTGGACTACCTGAAAGCCATGATCAAAGAAAGAACCTAGAAATCATCCTTCAAGAAATTCTCAAGGAAAATTGCCCTGATGTTTTAGATCCAGAGGGCAAAATAGAGGTTGAAAGAATCCATTGATCACCTCCTGAAAAAGATCCCCAAAAGAAAACTCCCAGGAATATTATAGCCAGGTTCCAGAATCCCCAGATCAAGGAGAAAATACTACAAGCAGCCAGGAAGAAACAATTTCAATATTGTGGAAACACAATCAGAATAGCACAGGACCTTGCAGCTTCTACACTGAGGGATCAAAGGGCATGGAATATGATATTCCAGAGGGCAAAAGAGCTGGGAATGAACCCAAGGGTCACCTACCCAGCAAAACTGAGTATCTTGTTTCAGGGGAAAATATGGTCATTCAGTGGAATAGAGGACTTTCAAGCATTCTTGATGAAAAAACCAGAGTTGAATAGAAAATTTGACATTCAGACACAAGAAGCAAGAGATGCTTGAGAAGGTAATCAAGGAAAAGAAATCAAAAGGAACTTATCAAAGTTGGACTATTTGCAGTCCTACATGGAAAAACAATAACTGTGTTTGATGAAACCTTTCTCATTATGAAAATAATTGAAGAAGGGTACATGGCATATGTTCACAGGTATACATGGATAGAGGGCACAGGTTGAATTTGATGGGAAGGGATGATTTTTTTTTTTGTAGGGCAATTGGGGTTGGGTGACTTGCCCAGGTTCACGTGGCTGGGTTTTTGTTTGTGTGTTGGGTGTCTGGGGCCAGTTTCGAGCTCGGGTCCTTCTGGCTCCGGGGCTGGCTCTCTGTTTGCTTCGCCACCTATCCACCCCAAGGAAGGGATGACTCTTAAGGGTGAAGTCAAGAGGTGAGGGAGGAAAGTGGCAAGAGGAGATGGAGAGAGACAGGGTAGGGCAAACTATCTCATGTAGAAGAGGCAAGGGTAAGTAGTTGCAGGGGAGGGGAAAAACAGGAAGGCAAAAAGGCAAAAGCATATTCTCATTGAAGTTGGTTCAAAGAGAGAATCACATACATACTAAATGGAATATCTTACCCTCACTCACTCTCCTGAGTAGGGGAAAGGGGGATGAGAGGGGGGATGATGGAGGGGAGGGCATTCTGGGGAGAGGGGAGGTTAGAAGTACCCACTATCAAAGAGGAACAGGATCAAAGTAGGGAATGGACCAGGTGGGAGGTGAGACAGGTGGGAGGGAAATATAAGCAGTCTTTTACAATATATCTACTATGGTAATGTTTTGCATAGATATACATGTACAACACATACTGAATTGCTTATCTTCTCAGAGGGAGTGGGTGACAGGGGAGAAAGGGAATGGATCTGAAAATCGAAGTTTTAAAATTAAATGTTTCATAAGATGTCCAGGCAGTGGGGCTCAGATATTCACCTTGCCCTAATGGCAAAGTCGAAGGGGGTATGGGAGAAGATATGGGAGAGAGCAGATTGGATGAGGGGATATCTGCTGGGACTGCTATTCTGAGGTGGTGGGTAGGGGAAAAAATGGGGGAAAAATGTAACTCACAATCTGGTGGAAATGAATGATGTAAACCAGAAGTTAATAAAGCATTTGTTTAAAAAAAAAAGAGTGAATAGCAAGAGGTTTTAAATTCAATAATATTTTAAAAAATAGGATAGAGCAGAGATATCAAATGTGTGACTCTGAAACTCGTTATCTATGAAGAATATAGTTAGAATTAAAGGAAAATAAATGAGGGTAGCACCTACGAATAGAGGAGCAGAAACCAAAATAAACTGGAAGCCTGTATCACAAGAAGCTGAAAATAAGATGCAAAATACACAGTAACATAGTGGGAAAAGAACCAGTTCTGACACATATATACTAAAGGACCCTAGGCAATTTACTTAACCACTCATGATCAGTTTCTTCATTGGTAAATTGGAAAAAAAAATAACACCTACTTCAAAAGATTCCTGTGAGGATCAAATGAAAATGATTGTAAATATAAGTGTGCATACATAGAAACACATGTGTATATTTGAACACAGAAATGTCCATATATATATATATGTGTGTGTGTGTGTGTGTGTGTGTGTGTGTGTGTGTGTGTGTGTGTGTGTGTGTATATATATATATATATATATATATATATAAAACACATATATAGTGCTTTGTCATAGAAATTATATATCTAAAGTGTTTCTATGTCTTCTATGTACTGGGCACCCAAGCCCTTTCTTGAGCTAAACTGTCAATCATTCAAACTACTAAAGAGGGCACAATTCTGATAAGGCTTGTAACATTAGTCAAATGCCAAATGTATGTTTGACTAAAAATCTTATTTTACCAAGAACTCACACAGGTCAGGTGCTCACATGATGGTCAGAAGAAGCAATATTAGGACACTCTCAAGGTCTCTTTGAAGAATTTTGGATTCAACTGTAAGAAATGGTAGATACTCATAAAGGACTACCCAGCAGAAGATGCCCACATCAAAGAAAGTGCTAGGTTCTATGAGTGAAAAAGAATTGCAATAGCTCAATAGAAAGGTGAGATGTGCAAATTTAAAGAAATATCTACCCCAAATGTTCATATGAGCTATCTGTCCCTGACCTGTGGTAGAACCTTCTGAACTCAAATCAGTCTGTTAAGTAACAGCTGGACACACTGTACCTTTACTCCAACGCAGTGATGTCATTTTGGTCCTCTTTGAGAACAATGGAAAACCACTGACTAATAACCTATATCATCTAGTCCTTTACAAATCTTAAAAAGCAATATACATGTTTGCTATTATTCACATATAAATAATTTGGTAAGTAAATAAATTGGAGAAATCACAATTTAGTTGCATCCAAAAATATTGGAATTAGTGTATAAATAAGAAGGGAAAAATCAGTCAGAGTCAATTAGAAAATATTTATTAAGCCACCATTTTATATCTGGCTCTATTCTAGGCTCCAGTGATATAAACATATAGAATGAAATAATCTCTAATCAAAAAGAGTTCACATTGAATGTGGAGGAAACAATATTCAACATAAATATAAAATGGATAAATACAAAAATATATAAAGTTAAATGGAATATATTTTGAGAGAAAGGACACTAATAATAGGGGAATGAGTAAAAGCTTCATGCAGAAGATAGACATTAAGTTGAATTTTAAATGAATAGATGGCCTCTGTGAGATAGAAATAAAAAGGGAGCTCATATCAGGCATGTGTGACTACCAGCATAAAGCAAGGAGTTAGGAAATGAATTGTTTTATGTAAGGAACAGAATGAAGGCATTGTTGGATAGATTGCAATCTAAGACATGGAGTAATGTATAATGTAGCCAGAAATATACCAGAAGTCAGGTTATGTAGGGCTCTCTAATGTAAATGGAGGATTTTATAAATTATTATAAAAACAATAGGAAACCATTGATGTTGATTGAGTAGAGAAGTCATATGGTGATATCCCTAATCAATAAATTATTTTTTTGTTTTATCTATCTATATATCTATCTGTTTTGCTTTTTGGAGGCCAGTTGGGGTTAAGTGACTTGCCCAAGGTCACATGGCTAGTTTTTTTTGTGTTAAGTATCTGAGGCAGGATTTGAACTCGGGTCCTCCTGACTCCAGAGCCAGTGATCTATTCACTGTGCCACCTGGCAACCCCCAAGGAAATTAATTTTAAAAATGATTTTAAAAGTAGAAGTTGGGCTTTAGTGCACAGAAACTTGTAACAGGGAGATCATTTAGGAAGTTGTTGAAGTAACCTAGTAAAGATATAATTGGGCTTGGAATTAATGTAGTATATATGCGATCAGAGAAGTCAGATAATCCAACAAACGTTGTAAGGATAGGGAGAGGACAATTTGTCAACTGATTATGTAAGGAAAAAGAGAAAGTGGAGTGTAGCATAATGATAAGGTTTTATTCCTGGAATACTGTAGGATATTGGTGACTCCAACAAAAATAGGGAAGTTTGGAATGAGGGAAAGGTTAAGGGGGGAATACTATGAGATAGAAAGTTTTAGAATTATTGAATTTAAACCAGTGAGAATTAACCAGCATCAAAAGTGTACACAAAGTGAACAAAAAGAAAGTCATAGGAAGTAGAGTTGATTATAAAGAAGGGAATAAATGCACGGACACAAATAGAAGAAAACACAAAAGTTTAAAATAAATGGAATGAGTAATTCAATGAAATTAGAAAGGCAACATGTATGAAAAGAAAAAACAATTTCCTTCCTCCAAGAAGAGCATCTGAAAAAAATACAAATGGAATGAATATGAAAACCTGCAACAAAATCTGTTTTTCATCAAGATATTAAAAAAGCAGGAATTAAAAGTTTACTAATCAAAGTAAAAATAAGTGGAAATATCAAGACATATGAAAAACTACATTATGCTAAAATATACCATAGGTAGTGAAATGATAGAAATACTAAGCAGATATGCACCAAAAGTCATTATACCTAAATTCATAAAGGAAAGGATCATTGAATTATGAGAAGTAAAGAATGAAGCATAATTATAGGATACAATTATTCTCCCTCAGACGTGGATAAATCTAAAAGAAAGTAAAAAAAGAAAGAAAAGAAAAATAGATAAAAATAAAATGTAATAGAGTCTTAGACACTTCTAAATCTTTGGAATAAAAGGATTAAATAACATACACATTGTAGCAACCAATTGTACTATTCAAAGCATTGCTCATGTGGTAGAATAATAAAGCATTATGAATACAAGTAAAAGTTCAAAATTAAAAATATGTTTTATTTATAACAAAGGAATAGCATTTAATAAAGGGAGTACAAATGAAAATATGTAAAAAAAAAACTAAACAGACTTAATTACGGCATTTTAATGTAAGGTAACAGAACAAAAAAGAAACAATCCATAGTTAAGTAAAAGAAAAATAATAACAATAAGAAAACAGTAAATTTTTAGGAAAATAATATATCTAAAAATCTGTTCCTTTAACAAATAGGAAAGAATGACATTAATCATCTAAATATGCAATTAGAAAATAGTTAATTTCAAAATTAGCAAAATAAATCTTGAAAATTTAATATAGAATGGAGCCAAGATGGCATAGTAAAGGTAGGGACTGGTCTGAATTTTCCCACAGGCTCCTCCAAATACCTTTTTAAGTTTTTAATTTTTAAAATTTTCTCTCCTGGGCCAGGGGGGAGCTCATTACAAGATTTTCTCTCCTGGGTGGAGGAGTTCTGTCTGTGCGGAGGGCGGTGGTAGTGGCATGTGCATTGGCAGAGTCAACTACGGTGCCTGAGGCCGAGGCAGAGGATCCCTTGCAGCTCCAGCGGCGGCGGCGCTAAGCAGCAGTCTTCCTTCCCTGCGTACCCGGTCCGCTCGCAGCAGGCTGGCCCTCTTCTCCCTTCCCTGCCCGCCTCCCTCGGTGCCCGCCTCCCTGCCCTACCCAGCCAGCCGGCCCCCCGCAATGGAGTTGCCCGGGGGGCCCCGGTATGGCGGGGCCTAGCAACGTCCCCGCTTTCCTGACCAAGCCATGGACCCTAGTGAGCGATGCGGAGACAGACCCACTAATCTGCTGGAGTCCGAGTGGGAATAGCTTCCATGTTTTTGACCAAGGCCAGTTTGCCAAGGAGGTGCTGCCAAAGTACTTCAATCACAACCACATGGCCAGGTTGGTTCGGCAGCTCAGTATGTATGGTTTTCCGAAGGTTGTCCACATTGAACAGGGTGAAGCCAGACAAAGATGACACAGAGTTTCAGCACCCGTACTTTATGTGGGGCCAGGAGCAGCTCCTAGAGAACATCAAGAGGAAAGTGACCAGTGTCTTCAGCATAAAGCATGAGGATATAAAGGTCTGTAGCAGCAAGCATCCCAAGCACCCCCAGGATGGCTGCCAGCTCAGCTTCTTAGATTTGCTTTTCTAAAGGAAAGCAACTCAAAATGGGTTAACAAGCTTACTTTAATCAATCAAACATAGATCATTTACCTAGTTCAAGGGGAAAAGATCAGCACCCTGAACTTCAAAGTATACAGAAACAGCTTACAAAACAGAGAAACAAACAGATCAAGCAGACAGGCTTCCAACTGTCCAGCCATTTACATCAATATAAAATCAGAGTTACCAGATAGGGAAGCATCAACATCTGGGTTTTCAAAGCCATGGGGCTCTCAACAGCTGCCCAGAGTCTCATCTGGTCAAATCACACAACACTTCTCAAAGTGAGCCCCAAAACAAAACCTCACATCAGGGATTATATAGCCTCCTGGCTCAGAGAATGCAACAACCCTCTTGACCCAATGCCCAATCACACGGCATCAAGGTGTAGGCATTCCTGAAAACCAAGCCTGCTGCCACAGGCTCTAGGTGACCACATTCAGCCTATTAGGGGGCAGAGTATATTTTCAAATCAAGGAAGTTTCTCAGAGTCTCTTAAGGTAATTGAAGGGCCTAGGGGGAGGGAAGATCTTTAAATTTGCATTTCCATTACAAGGTCCAACAGGACAGTATCACCAAACTGCTAACAGATGTTCAGATGATGAAGGGCAAATAGGAGAGAGAAAACTCATGGCCATGAAAGATGAGAATGAAGCCCTATTGTGAGAGGTTGCCAGCCTTTGGCAGAAGCAAGTCCTGCAGCAAAAAGTAGTCAACAAGGGGTCAGCTAGGTTGTGTGGTGAGTAAAAGTTCTGGCTTGGGTTGGGAGAACCCAGGATGGGTTCAGGCCTCAGATACTTAATACCCATACAAAAATAATTGACTATGTGACCTTGAGCAAGTTACTTAACCCCAATTGCTTTCATATATATATAGACACTACATTAGGCCTGGCTAGGTGGTTCAGTGAGTAAGAGCACTGGCCCCCAGAGTCCAGAGGACCGAGATCGGTTCAGCCTCAGTTACATAGCACCCACACATAAATAACTAGCCATGTATCCTTGAGCAAGTTATTTAACCCCAATTGCTTTAAAAAAAAGAGTCAACAAGTTGATCCAGTTCCTCTTCACCCCCAGGATCCGGTTTGACTGGAGGAAGATCCCCTTGATGTTAAATGATAGCAATTCAGCACATTCTGTGCCCAAGTACACAGCCGCCAGTACTCCTTAGAACACTTGCATGGCTCCTCTCCCTATACAACTTCTTCCCCAACCTATAGTGGCTCCAACCTATACTCCTCAGACTCTGCAGCCAACAGTGGACCCATCATTTCAGATGGCACAGAGTTGTCTCAATCCAGCCTCTCGGCCTCCCCCAATGGCAAGGTGGATGAGAGGATCAGCCCAATGATATGAATCAAGGAGGGACCCCTCAGCCCACCAGGAAACCCCCAGATTGAGGAGACCAGTCCAGGCCACCCCTCCTCAGTGGTGGAGAGCCCCTTGTCCTCTTGCACCTTCATTGACACTATTCTTCAGGAGAGTGAACTGCAGCCTCTATTTCTGGCACCATGGGTGGGGGTGCCTCCTCTCCACCTCCAGGTCCCCTCCAGACTGCCAAGAAGTGCCTCAGCTTAGCCTACCTCGACAAAAATGAGCTTAGTGAGCACTGAGATACCATGGACTCCAACCTGGACAACCTACAGAACATACTAACCACCCACCGCTACAGTATAGACACCAGTGCCCTGCTAGATCTCTTTAGCGTCTGAATATCTATGGCAGACATGAGCCTGCCTGACCTGGACAGCAGCCTGGCTAGTCCCCTCACTCCCTACCCACTACAGATCCAGGACCTCCTCTCCTCCCAGGAGAAACCAAAGCCTCTGGAAACTGAGACAGGTGTTGCAGACTCAGGGAAGTAGCTGGTGCACTCCACAGCCCAGCCTTTGTTCCTGGTAGACTCCAGAACTTTGGATACAACAGGGAATGACCTGCCCATCTTCTTAGAACTGGGGGAGGGGCCTTACTTCTCAGAAGGGGATGACTACACTGATGATACCAGCATGTCCCTGCTGTCTGGCTCTGAGCCCGCCAAGGCCAAGGACTCTGCCATCTCCTAAGGCCCCTCTTCCTCTGGGAGAGGGATGATCCAGGAATCAGGGTCCCATTCCCTTTCTTGCCAGCCTTCATGAGGGTGGGAGAGGGGCCCTTTCTCTTGTGTTTATGCTCAGAGAAGTTGCCAGAAATATAATTTGGGGCCAAACAAGCCTGTTGGATGGAACCTGGCAACAGATAGGACCCAGGCCATAATTAAGGGGCCACCCACCTGAGCAGAATGTGGGAGGGAGTGCGCCCAAGGGGCCTGCCCACCACCTCTCACATTTTCCGGTGGCTCCACTGCACAGCACCTTAGGCTTGCCCCACTCCCCATCCCTGGCTCAGAACAACTGATCAAAAGGATAGTACAGAGGTCTCTTTGCTGTTACTGGGGGCAGGATATTGTTGCTTTGCCCATACTCAGATTGGGGTAGTCATCCTGAGTAACAGTTGCAGAGTGAGCAGGAGCACTAGTGCACCAGACCGTGCAGCTTCAGTGGAGCAGGGACCCTCATCACAGTTCTATAGCAGAAAAGAGTTCATGTTGCTGCTCATAGACCAGAGCATAGACTAGAAGATGAGGAAATTCCTGTCTTTTTACCATAACGCCTTGGAATAATTGAAAATTCATGGATCTCTAGAAGTATCTATGAAAACAGCTACACAAAACCCCTAAAGTTTGGGACAGTGTACCATCCATACTGGAAGCAGAGTCCTACATTAACAAAAGGTTAAAAGTCAAATAATAGGCTGAAAATGAGAAAAGAACAGAAAACCTCTAGCTATAGAAAGTTACGGTGGTGACAAGGAAGATCAAAACACAAAATCAGAAGACAACAACAAAGTCAAAGCTCCTACCTTCAAAGCCTCCAAGAAAAATACAAATTGGTCTTAGTTCATGGAAAGACTCAAAAATGATTTTTAAAATAAAGTAAGAGAGGTAGAGGGGGGAAAATGAGAAGATCAATGAGAATTAGGGAAGAAAATCATGAAAAAAGATCAATACCTTGGCAAAGGAGACAGAAAGAAAAATACTAAATAAAATAACACCTTAAAAAGCAGAATAGTCCAAATGGTAAAAGATGTACAAAGGGCCAATGGAGAAGAGAATGCCTTGAAAAGCAAAACTGGAAAAATTGAAAAGGAGGCAAATAAAATAACTGAAAGAAAAATGTACTCCTTAAAAAGTAGAATTTGTTAAATGAAAAGGAGATACAAAATCTCACTGGAGAAAATGATTCATTAAAAATTAGATTTGACCAAAAAAGCTAATGCATTCACAAGAAATCAAGAAACAATAATACTAAATGAAACAAAATAAATGAAAAATTAGGAGATAATGTGAAATATCTCATTGGAAAACAATTGATTTGGAAAATAGAGAAAATTTTAAAATTATTGGACTATTTGAAAGGCATGATAAGAAGAGCCTATACATCATAATTTAAGAAATAATAAAAGAAAACTGCCCTGATATTCAAGAACCAGAGGGTATAATAGAAATTGAGACTCCGAAATGAAAACTGCTAGTAGTATTATTGCCAAATTTGAGAGTTCCAAGGACAAGGAGAAAATATTGCAAGGACCCAGAGAGAAGCAATTCAAGTATTTTCCTGACTGTAGGCACAGTCAGGAAAATACAAGATTTAGTAGCTTCTACATTAAATGATTTCAGGGCTGAGAATATGATACTCTGAAGGGCAAAGAAAGTAGATTACAATCAAGAATCATCTACCCAGCAAAACTAAGCACAATCCTTGTGGGGGGAGAGGTGAAGGGGGAAGTAATATTCAATGAGATAAAGGACTTTCAAGCATTCTTGATGAAAAGACAAGAGCTGAATAGAAAATTTGACTTTCAAATACAAGACTGAAGAGGAGAATAGAAAAGTAAACAGCCAAGGAAAATCAAAATGGATTTAATAAGATTAAAATGCTTACATTCCTACATGGGAAGATGGTCCTAGTTTCTCTTTAAAAACATTCTCTTTATTAGGGCAGTCAGGAAGAGTATATAGGCAGAAGGCACAGGAGGAGTTGAATATGAAAGGATGCTATCTAAAAAATCAAATTAAGGGATGAGAGAGGAATTAACTGGGATAAAGGGAAAGGGAAATATACAATGGGGTAAGTTATCTCACATAAAAGAGGTAAGAAAAACCTTTTAAATGGAGGAGAATAGTGGGATGGTGAAGAAAAGTGAGTGAACCTTACTCTCATCAGAATATGCTCAAAGAGAGAATAACATGCACGTTCAATTGGTATAGAAATGTATCTTACCCAACAGAAAAGTAGGAGGGCTAAGAGAAGAATGTGGTGTAGTAAAAGGGAGGGCATATTGGGGAAATGATAGTCAGAAATAATATGCTTTTGAAGAGGGAGAGCATGAAAGGAGCAAGACAAAATAGAATAAATGGAGGGAAATAGAGTTAGCAATAGTAACAATAAAGAATTTGGATCATGTTTCTCTGATAAAGATCTCATTTTTCAAACACATAGATAACTGAGTCAAATTCATAAAAATAAAAGCCGTTTCTCAATTGATAAATCATCAAGAGATATGATCAGTGTTCAGATGAAGTTATCAATGCTGTCTATAGGCATTTGAAAAAAATGCTCTAAATCACTATTCATTGGAGAAATACAAATTAAAACTATGCTGAAATACTGACTTATACTTATTAGATTGGTTAACAGGACAGAAAAAGTAAATGACAAATATTGGAGGGGATGGGAAAAAAATGAGACATTAATGCACTGTTGGCATAGTTGTGAACTGATTCAACCATTTATTAGAGGAATTTGGAATTATTCCTGAAGTGCTATAAAACTGTGTGTACCCTTTGACTTAGGAATATCCACTACTATATGAAAAGAGGTTAAGAAAAATGAAAAGGACCTATATGTACAGAATATTTATAGTAGCTCTATTCTGGGGGCAAAGAATTAGAAATTGAGGGAATGCCCATTAATTAGGTAATGGTTGAATAAATTGTGGTATGTGATTATGATGGAATATTATTGTACTATGAGAAATTATGAGCAGAGTACACCTGGAAAAACCTAGAAAGACTTTCATGGACTATTGCACTGTGAAAGGTAGTACGTGCAAATTATCAGCAATATTTTAAGTGGTTAAGCTATGAATGACTTATTCTCACAAATACAACAATGCAAGTTATACAAAGGTCTAATGATGAAAAATGCTATCCATCCCGATATAAAGAACTATTGATACCTGAGTAGAGATTGAAACATACCCTTTTTAACTTTATATTTCTTGAGTTTTATATTTCCTTTCTGTTTATGTTTTCCTTCACAAAATGACCTTTATGGAAAAGTTTTGCATGAGTATACATGTACAACTTATATCAAATTGCTTTCTTCTTAATGGGGTGAGGTAAAGGAGGGAAGAAGGGAGAAATTTAGAATTCAAATTTTAAAAACAAATTTTAAACATTTTTACATGTAACTGGGGAAAAATAAATTGTCAAAGAAAAAATAACTTTAAATTAATATAAAGGAAAAATAATTATTGAAATTATACTCAAAATTAAAAATTATTCTTCAAAAATGGTAAAAAAAATTCATATTTTAACAAATGTTACTATCTTCCTTTATCCCCCAAAGGTAACAAAAGATAAATTATTTATAAAAATCTAAAAATGATGACAATCAAAATAATCAAGAAAATTTTATGAAAAGAATGTACTTCATGCTATTGTTTTTTTTTTAATTTCAATACCAGAAGTTATGCGATTATAGAAATGGATGACAACTTAACTAAGCAGAATATAAAATATATTAAAAATAATCAGTCTCAGAAAATGAAATTGATTTAGCTATAAATGAACTGTAAAAAATTAAATAAAAGTCCAGATGATTTCCAAGTAAATTTTATTAAGCACTTAAGGAACAATTAACAACTATCCTAAAACTGTTCTCAATATTGGAAAAGGAATGCAACTAATTTTCTTTTATGAGGATAATTTTTTCCTAATTCTTAAACCAAAGAGGTAAAAATGAAGAGAAACATCTTGAGAACAGTGACAAATACTGAAAAAAAAACAATTAAATAAAATTCAAATATATACATGACAATTATATCCAATCATGAAAGATTTACCACGACCAATTTGGAGTTACATGTGATATGCAAATATCATTCATGAGAGAAATAAGAGAAGCAAAAGGGAAATAATTAAACTTTTTATTATATTTTGAGTTGAAACTTTTTTACATGTTTTACAACATATAATTCTGTTTCATATTCATCTCATCCTTGTTATATTTCCTAAGTAATAGATATCTAACTCATGTATTTATATGTATATACATAAAATTATAATAACTTTTATAAATAAGCATGTGTGTTTGTGCTCACACATATATGCACATAAATTTATATGCATATACATATACACATGCTATATAAATAAATATGTGTATACGTATGTGTTTGTATAAACACATATACATACACATAAATATATGTATACATATATGTGTATACACAAACACACACATATATATGGAGAATAATTGTAAATTACTTTCAAAATTTGGTAATTTTGAAATAAACATAATTTTGATTATAATGGAGTTAAGTAGCAGCTTCAAAGCAGGTTACAGTGCCAAATCATGATAATTTCAAGTGCTTCCTCTTTTTCTTTACTTTTCTTTTTGTATTTGATTTTGTATTTGGATTTGATACTTTGGAGAACAAAGGTGTCTTCCTGAGTTTAGATTGGACCTCAGACACTTACTAGCCTTGTGACCCTGGACATGTCACATAATATTGTTTGCCTTACTTTATCATTGGTAAAATGATCTGGAGAAGGAAATGGCAAACCACTTCAGTACATTTGCTAAGAAGATCCCAAATTGGGTCACGAAGAGTAAGACGAAATGAAAACATTTGAACAATGATAACAAAAACAAAATCAGTCTCTAAGCTCCCCACTTTATATTACATTTCTCCATTTATACACTCTATATTTGGCAGCAATGTGATATAGTATACATATTGGTGGACCTGGGGTCAGGAAGATGGAAGTTCAAATATAACCTCATATTGTGAACCTGGGCAAGTCACTTAAACCTGTTTGAATCAGTTTCTTCATCTATATCTTGGCCTGAAGAAGGAAATGACAACTCCAATATCTTTGCCAAGAAAATCCTAAAGGAGGTCTGCCACTACTGAAAATGACTAAATAGTAACAGCAACATAGAAGTACACAATAGTATATAAGAAAAAGTATCTATATCTATATATCTACTTATCTATATATATATATAGATAGATAGATAGATATGTAATCTAATTCTAATTGTAATCTAAATGTAATCTAATCTAATTAAGTTTCCAACCTTTGCAAATAAAAACAAAATGTGTGAAGGCTGATCATTATTCTCTGATGTGACCCTTGCCATTTATTTGAGGTATTTTTTTTTTTTTTTTGCTTTTTGGAGGGCTATTGGGGTTAAGTAAATTGCCCAAGGTCACACGGCTAGGTTTTTTTGTTTGTGTGTGCATTAAGTGTCTGAGGCTGGATCCGAACTCAGGTCCTTCTGACTCCAAGGCCAGCGCTCTACTCACTGTGCCACCTAGCCACCCCGAGGTATTACTTTTGAAATGAAGTATGAAGTTTTATAAGAGAGAATAAATTTAAACCCATCTAAAAACAACCAATATTTCATCAAATTTTTCATCAGGTCTCAGTGATTCTTGGATGTTCTGTATTTTCAGTGAACATATTAATTAATATTATTTAGTTTGAGGAGTTATTCATTACTTATTTTATCTTTAATACGAGACCCCTAAGAGTGAGTTTTTCAAGAAGACTATTTAGAATTTTTTTTTCAAGTAAATGTAGTGTT
>WOXC01005078.1:0-39220 GCA_011680675.1 Gymnobelideus leadbeateri
TCTATATTTTATGTGGTTTCATTAACATAAGGTTTATGCATATCTAAATGAGGATCTAGTTGTTTTTTTTTAATGGAGTAATCAGTTAACTTTTTTGCTTGACTTTGAGTCAGTATGTACAGTTCTTTTCATCACAACTTTCCCATCACAATTTCAGTGTATCACAAGTTGGCATAAGAAATTAAATGGAAATTTGAGGAGTTTTGTAGAAGCCACAAATGACATATGAAGGTCAGCAGATGACATAGAAAAAGTTTAGAAACTCAGAAATGCATAAAATATGTATATATAAAGTATTGTATATCTGCTCAAATTTTATAATAAGGTACTGTAAACACCCCATAAAAGAAAAAAAGTCAGACTTCTTCTCTAGTACAAAGAGAGGGCCAAAATATTTTACATGGATTTTTCACATCACAAGGTCACAGCACCACTAGCCCCAATGATGTGGAAGAGATAACTGTATATCTTTTATCTTTAGAAGTGTATCTTGGGGCGGCTAGGTGGCACAGTGAGTAAGAGCACCGGCCTCGGAGTTGGCATGACCCAGGATCGAATCCGGCCTCAGAAAATGAGCACCCACACATAAATAATGACTAGCCATATAACCTTGAGCAAGTTACTTAACCCCAATTGCTTTAAAAAAAAAAGTGTATTTTAATTGATTAAATCCATCATTTTTTTAATGAAGCCACAGTTATAAGTTAGAACCTTCTGTGGGCCAGTTTAATGCCTCTTTCATAGCTAAACTCTACCTTTCTTTTCATGAATACATCTCATACCATCCTTTCCCCCCTGCTACCTTGATGAATTTGTTTTGATCATTCAGTTTGATGAATTGAATTTGATTTCAGGGATAACCTTTAAAACAGTAACTTCAAAAAAAAAAGTACATCATACAGAAAGAAAATAGAATGAAAATGGAGGCCCTTTTCCAAAGATCTTAGAATATTCCTCAGGCCAAAATGGCGTGGAAATCTGGAACATGATAAACCTTAGATTGAGTTTCAGCTTTTGGTTTATGTAATGGAGGTGAAGGCAAAATCTGTCAACACACTTTACAGTAGCAGTGTTAAAAAAAATTGTAAAGACTTTATTGCAAATACTGGTGAACAGTGGTCAATAAATAGTTTTATATTCTTCCTTTAAAAAAAATTGTAAAGTATTTACATATATTCCAGTTAATAAGAACTTCTAAGAAAGTTATCCCAGATATACAGGGAAAAGCTGGGGTGGGGGCGTTTGCTTTCTTGAAGAGCTGATTTTTACAGACTATACAATGCTTCAGCACACTTGAGAAATGCTCTTCTTTTGAAACCCTCTTCTGTTGGCTAATATTACTGGAAATGACTGGCTGGCAAATGGGAATACTTTCCTGTATCCCTGTGTCAGGATTGCTACAACACTACCACCCCCAAAGTGCTAGTAGTTCTAGCTCACTCACCTATTCCTGGCAAGAGAGTACAAATGGATCAGTGCACTTCCATTACTATACTGGAAAAACTGTTCAGTACATTTGCCCTATTAATGATGGATCGGTGGTGTTATTTTTATGCCCAAAAACATGTTATTATCTTTTGGAACTAAAGTATACCTTGCCTGTAACACCTTATAAAATCAACTGGTCATCTTTCAAGACATTGTGTAACATATAAGATATTTCTTGTTTTTGAAAGTTAAAGATTTTGTTTTGTTTTTTTAAAAACAGTGTCAGTATTGGACAACTTCTTCCTGTTGTCATTGCAATGCCCATAACAAAAGTAAATTTTGGAAAGATCAACGAAATTTTGCTTTGACTGGTTTAATTTTTAACCTGGAACTTACAGAGATAGACACAGATCTCCGTCATGGGGGTAAGCAATTGATATTTTTCTGTTGCTTTAAAGTCATCGAAGTTTTTTCTTTTATTATCTCACTTAAAATAATTTTCTATTATTTATTTCTTTTTTTTCTTCTCCTGAATAAAAGACTTTTTTTCTCCTCTGCCCTCACCCCCTTTATTTTATTTTAGGAGAGCTTCTGTTAACATTTCTTCAAGAGCTTTCTATACAATATCACAGCTATCTTACTGGAGAGATTGTTCTGAACTGTGTGTGTCCCTCAAAACAGACACCTTGCCAATGCAGTGTCTGCAGCCAGCTTCACAAGGAGATTATATATAGGTGGGTAAAGTATTAGAGATAGCACTGTAGTAAAATTTGAGAACCAAATCTGTCTTTTGTTAACAGTATATACTTATGTTGTAGTGACCCAGTGGTACCCAAAGTAAAGATTGTGAAAAAACTTTATTTCTTCTTATGACCTTGAATGATACTTTGTAACCTAAGTATATTAAATATTCCTTTCAGAGTTTTTCTTGGCACAATATTTTGTAGAATTCTAGAAACTTTTAAGAAAATGTAATAAATATTGGTATCCACACTGATGTAATGGCTTCCAAACAGTGTCTTTTTCTGTGACATTTTCACAACTGGCTAGAATATTTTGATGGCCACCGGAAATAAATAAGAAAATAGAGTATTGATAGCAGTTAAGAACATAAGAGTTTAGGGGCGGCTAGGTGGCGCAGTGAATAGAGCGCCGGCCCTGGAGTCAGAAGGACCTGAGTTCGGAGCCAGCCTCAGACACTTAATCCACACAAACAAAAAAAAAAACCTAGCCGTGTAACCTTGGGCAAGTTACTTAACCCCAATTACCCTAAAGGGGCGGCTAGGTGGCACACTGAGTAAGAGCACCGGCCTCGGAGTTTGGATGACCCAAGATCAAATCCGGCCTCAGAAAATGAGCACCCACGCATAAATAATGACTAGCCGTGTAACCTTGAGCAAGTTACTTAACCCCAATTGCTTTAAAAAAAAAAAAAGAACATAAGAGTTTTTAGAGTATATATTAATATTATGGCAAGTCAAAACAGCTTTCCTGCTAATTTTGTTCACAATTCAACAAAGCCCTTCATTAACCTAGCACTGTAGGCATGATCTGGTTGATGCCTTATTGAATTGTTTTCTCTTGAGAATTTTTGCTGTATGCTTTTCAAAATTGTTTAAATTTAGAGTTAATTAGCTACTTTTATGGTAAAAGTTTAGCCAGGTGAATATGTAGACCATCTTATTTTTTTTCAGCAATTAAGTTCCAGGAGAGATTCTAGATATGATTTGGTACCCAGCAATTAAGAATCCAGTCCCCTTTTGATGGATGATGACAGAGGAAAAGCATTATAGTTTTTACCAGTTAAGCTAGGACAGACAATGTCTTTATTCAGGAAAACTAGGTATTGGCCCTCTTAAAGTGAGATAATTTTGGTAAAGGTCTCTTTCCTGTTTTGATCATTTTTGATTTACTGCCCAGTCTCCTAACTTTCAATTTTGTAGGAGAAATTGAGAGAAGAAAATGCCTTTTAACTTCATTGTCCAGATTTTATTAGCAATAATACTCTGTCATTTCAGAAGCATTGTCTCTTTAATCCTCAAAACCTTACAAGGTAGATAGGACTGGTGTTAATCCCATTTGGGATGAGAGCATTCATGCTCAGTAGCTAAGAGATTGATCTATGATTATATAGCTATTGAGTAGCAGTACTGAGACTGGGACTTGGCTCTTCTGTTTTCTAATCCAGCCAACATTTTCACCTGCTATTTCTTATGCCTGTATAAACTCTGGATTGAAATACCTGTTTGATGTAGGATACCTCCTAAAATATGAGCTAACAGAGAGGGCAAGAACTTGACTATTCACCACAATAAATTTTTGAAGACTACACTAGTTCTGTCTCCTGTACTGCCTACAAACTAGTTTCCAAGGGAAGTGGAAGATACTGACTTTAATTTTTAAAAGCCTATATGACATGAAATTTTTCTTCCTTGTCAGCTGAGTTAAGTTTATATACCTATTCATATGGATTATAGATTTACATATAATCGAACCAACTAACCCAGCATCTGTGGCTCTCCTCGATCTTCAGATTTAATTTGACCTATTTTAATGGTTATTGCCAAGGATCCTGAAGATAGATTCTATTGTCCTCGTATCATCTTATAAAGGGAGTAATTTAAATATAAATATTAAAATGTAATCACTTAAGCATATTCCTTTTTTCCTTAGGTATTCAGATGTTTTCAATTTGGTATCTTCATTTATAAATAAAGCAGAAAAAGAGAAGCCTAAGAGTGCTGCTGTTGTGTTGTTGGGAGTGGCCAGGGAAATAGCACTTCACAAGGACCCTGCTCAGTATGTACCTAATTTGCATGTTGGGATACCTTCATTAGAATAGGGCATGACTGGGGCGGCTAGGTGGCGCAGTGAGTAGAGCGCTGGCCCTGGAGTCAGAAGGACCTGAGTTCGGATCCGGCCTCAGACACTTAACACACACAAACAAAAACCTAGCCGTGTGACCTTGGGCAAGTTACTTTACCCCAATTGCCCTCCAAAAAAAAAGCAAAAAATAAAAATAAAAATAGAATAGGGCATGACTGTCACCATCTAAAATTTATGCTGCCTAAATTCAAACTAGGCCTCAAGTGCTACTTAATAGTCTTTTTAGTCTACCATTTTTGACTCTGTCTCATTCTCCTTTCAAACCTTTTCTTCCTCCAAACTACAGCTTTCCCTCTCTCTCTCACTGTTCCACTGAGAGAACTGAGGACATCTAAAACCTCTAGTTTGTTCCTCAGAATCTCACAAAATAATCAGTTCTTCAGCAAACACTTTGGAAAAGGGACAGGGTTAAAGGATAAAATAGAATAAATGGGAGGCCGGATAGGATGGAGGGAAATACAGTTAGTCTTTCACTACTATGGAAATGTTTTGCATAGCTGCAGATTTATTGTCTTCCCAGTGGGGGTAGATGAGGAAGGAAGAAGGGAGAGAATCTGGAACTCAAGTTTTAAAAACAAATGTTAAAAAATTGTTTTTATGTGCAACTGGGAAATAAGATATACAGGCAGTGAGATATATAGAAAGCCATCTTGCCCTACAAGAAAGTATGAGTAAGGGGGGGAGGGGACAGGAGGAGGATATAAGAGAGGGAAAACTGGAGGAAGGGGTCAGTGTCCTTGCTGTCTTGAGGTGAAAGGGAATAGAGAGATGGGGAGAAAATTTGTAACTCAGAATCTTGTGGAAATGAATAAAATAAATTAATTAAAGCTATAAATAAATAAATTCTGGGGAAAAAAATAATTCCTTCTTCTTTGCTTCCTCCTGGTCACCAAAGAAGCAACACACCTATTTCTGATTGTTGTTATTAATTAATCTTTGTTCCTGTGCCCTTGATCACATTCCTTCTTTCAGGACCTTCCATTTACATTTTCTTTTTGTATCTTCAGTCTCACCCTTTCCATTGACTTCTTCCTATTTATTTCTATGTACAAGTTTAACTCTCCATGGTCTTAAGAAAGCTTTGACCCTCCTTCCTCTCCCAAGTACTGCCCCATCTTGTTCTTCCCTTGACTGCTAAACCTGAAAAAACTGTCTATATCTGATGCTTCTGTTTCCAGACTCTCCACTATTTCCTTAACCCTTTTCACCATTGTCCTGAAACTGTTCTTTCAGAGATTGATGACATCTACATTGCCAAATTCTCTGTACATTTGACTCTGTTGACCATTCTAAATGTTTATTCTCTGACTCAGCTTTTTAAAATTTTTGTTTTCATTCATTATATCATCATATCACATTTCGTTCTTATTGATTCGTTTCTCAATATGTCCCTCCCCTACCATCCCTGCCTTAAGTTGAGACAATCATCAGAACAACGAATCAAGACTCGATTTGTAGTGTTTGCCAGTTTCCAAAGTGTAAATGCTCTCACTAAAAATAGTAACGATTTTGCACTCATGAACTGATAGAAACTGGTTTCAGTATACCCCTGCTTTTATAACTGTCTGTCCTCCATTTACTGGTTGTAATCTCTGTGTCTGTTGTATTCTGGGTGCTGCTACTTGACTTTGTATAAATTTATATGATGCTTCTCTGTGGTCACCACATTCATTATTTCTTTTTTTTGCAGGGCAAAGGCAAGGCACGTGGGGTTAAGTGACTTGCCCAAGGTCACGTGGCTAGTAAGTGTTAAGTGTCTGAGGCTAGATTTGAACTCAGGTCCTGCTGACTCCAGGGCCGGTGCTCTATTCACACTGTGCCACCTAGCCGCCCCTACACATTCATTATTTTTTATGGCACAGAAATACTTCATTTCATTCATGTACTATGGTTAGTTTAGCCATTCCCTTAATTGACAGACATCTACTTTGTTTCCATGTTTTTGCTACTATAAAAAATTCTGCTGTTTTAGTAATTATAGTACTTTTCTATCTTTGACCTTGGGGGGAGGGAAGTTATATGCCTTTCATTTCTTTCATTGCTCTCATATGTGTTCTTAGAACTATATAAAATAATTGTGGGGAGAGAAGATCCTTACCTTAGTGTGACAGCTTCTAGTGTTTCCCCTTTTGAAATGTTCCGCTTTGGGGCGGCTAGGTGGCACAGTGAGTAGAGTGCTGGCCCTGAAGTCAGAAGGACCTGAGTTCGGATCCGGCCTTAGACACTCAACACACAAACAATAAAACCTAACTATGTGACCCTGGGCAGGTTACTTAACCCCAATTACCCTAAAAAAAATGTTAGCTTTGGGGTTTGTGTGTATCTCTTTTCTTGTTAAAAAGGATACTTCTGGGGGGCACCAGGGCATAGTGGATAGAACACCAACTCTGGAGTCAGGAGGACCTGAGCTCAAATCCAGTCTCAGACACTTGACATTTACTAGCTGTGTGCCCCTGGGCAAGTTGACTTACCCCTGATTGCCTTAGCCCCCCACCCCATATCTCCTCTAATTGTCAAGATTTCTTCTTTTGTGTGTTTTTTTTTTTTTTTAGTTTATTTCAGCCAATCAATAAGGATTTAAGTGCCAACGATGTGCCAGGCATTGTAGATTGAAAAGCAAAAGTGAAACAGTTCTGCTCTCAAGGAACTTACATTATAATGGGGAAGAGAACATGAAAATTAGGTACTGTGGCATGAACAGAGATTTTCAGTTGGGTTTAAGTCAGGTGAGTTCCCAAGACAGTACAGCATGTTCATCTCCATCTCTTGGGTAATTTTTCCAATTTTAAGTAGTTCACTCTTTGTATTGTCTTGTCTATGATAAGCTTTTTTTTTTCTTTTGATAGTGGCTAATAGCTGTTTTTTAATTACCTTCTTACTTTAATTTCACCTCTTAAGCAGCATCCACTGCATTGTGGAGGAATCAATAACAACCCCTCCATTTCCAAGTTCTTCTCTGAAGGTCATTGCTTGTTTTCTGAAAATTAAGCTGTTTTGCAAGCTTACTTAAGTTTGATTTTCAACCATACTTTACTCTCTAGTACAACTTGACCCAGTTTTTCATTGTGGGTTTTATTGATCTTTGAAATACTTGACTTCCATACACCTAAAGTATTCTTTAAGAATTACAACTTTTATATATTTCCTTAAAATAATATCCATTCTTAAAAAACATAGAATTAAAAACACAAAAAACAAGGAAAAAGTGTGTACACAGCACTAAATCTAGCACTCAGCTGACAGAACTAATAAAAGTGGGGAACCAGTTAAATTAGATTTCCTGTGATCAAGGTAAGATGTTCTCAACTTAGTGTCAGTAGAAGCACACGATCATAAACGTTGATGTCATACAATAGAGCAATATTTAATTCTTTTATAAATTTGGAGGTAATTGGTTTTGGGGGGGTAATCCTATTACTATTCCCCCCAAAAAAGAGTCATTGAAGTTTTTTGTGTGTGTTTTTTTAATGCACAGAATAAAACAGAAAGAAGGCCAGAAGGAAACACAGACAAGCATGATAGCTTTGAAAGCTACATATTGAATTTTTTATAATCTTAAAAGGAAAAGTAAGATTTGCAGTTTTACGTGCAATCCTTTTAATGGTTTTATTTTGTATATGAAAGTGCTCGTTTTGTTTAAGTTCAGTAAAAAAAAAATTAAGCTGTATCAAAATTATTCTTTACCCAAGTAAGTCACAGATAACTGGATATACAAAGCAGGTATCAGGCTAGGCACTAGTAATGGGATGGAAAGAGATGACCAAAAACACTTAATGTAGAAAGTGGTGTTATCACACTGCTCCCCTTTCCAGGAATTCTTCTTTTGCCCTGTGCTCTTAATTCTCTTCCCTTATAATTTATTTTTGAATTCTCTTCTTCAAGACATGGGTTATAACCTTTTGTTCCTTCTTTATGATGTTAGAGTTTCTAGAGTATCAAATTTAGACTCCTGTTTCATTTCTCTGTTACCACTTTTGAAGACCTTACCCATCCCCATTTTTTCTACCATTCCTCAGTCTTTAAAAGGGCTTAGTTCTTGAAAGAAGCACTGTCAATTGGTAATAGTATTTCTGTGTCCTGAATTATGGAACCCAGTCCCACCCCATTCCCTTTCCATAATCACCATTCCTAAGACCAAATTTACTGTTCTCCCCATACCTACTTTTTCATCAAGTCAGCCATGTGATTTTGCTACCAAAAATGCTAATGTATTTTTCAGATTGCTTTAATAGTTTAATGGCAAATAATAGCAACATACATACCCCTGCTTTGCATTGGTGAGACCACCTCTTGCACTTAGGAAAAGCTTCATAAAGAAAAGAAAACTATTAAAAAGAGAGTGCCTAAGACAGTGAGACATAGTAAAACCATAATATAAGAAATAATTGAGACAACTGTATAGCTTGCTTGTATGTATTTCTTTGCTTGTTATCTCCCCTTTTAGATTATGAGCTCCTTAAGGACAAGGACTTTCTTTTGTTCTTTTTGTATCCCCGGTACTTAGCACAATGCCTGGCACATAGAAGGTACTTGATGTTTATTGATTGATCTGTCTGGAGAAGAGAAGACTTGTTGTGAAGAGATATTTGCTATTGGTCTTCAAATATTGAAGCCATATGGATAAGGAGTTAAATTTATTACTTTTTCTACGTAGCTCCCATAAAGCTTCTAAAAGTTAGAAAGAGGTAGATTTGAATCCAGTGTGAAAAATTTTCTGGAAGTAGTCATCAAACAATGGAATATAATGTGGTATAAATAGTTCTTTTCAAGGATTCAAGTGTAGGCTTGGATATTGTATAGAAGTATTTCTTTATTCAAGTCAGAGGTTGGGCTAGAAGAACATAACAATTAGATAAATGCACACAACAGTTATGTTGTGAATAAGCAGAAGTGAGTGCCTGGAGGTATTGAGTGAGAAGGGGGTTCTTGTAGAGTTGAGAAAATTCAGGCGGTGCTGGGGCCTTCAGCTTTCTGATAACTCAGTAAAATTTTCATTATAATGACATTCATTTAATCTATGGATATTGCTTTTAAGTAAACATGATTAACCCACATTTAATGTTTGTTTAGGTCCTGGCAGAATCTTGGTCCACATGAGTCTTTGAAATCAGCTGTACCTTTTCTCATGTCAAGGTAAGTTAGTTATTCTGATATAGGAATGAAAGACATAGTCTCACTGTCCCTAATAATTCTCTGTTTTAAACTGTTCAAGTTCCCCAACATTCTTTCTGATGCTTGAATTAATTTTAAGACCATAGAAAATATTTACTTTTGGCTTGGTTTGAAGATAGTGCTCCTGATGACAAATTATTACTTTAAAAGTAATCCTTTTTAGACATCTGTTGAAACTCAGATTTTCAATTAATTCTATTTACTTCAAAATTTCAAATGGATATTTATCTAATCACTCCTGAGATATCAAGTACCTTATTACCCATTTACTTACATAAGCATACTCTTGATAATCACGTTCTAAAATCAAAACTATAGGAGCATTTTCCAATTATAAGAAATATTTGTTAATATTAGGTTTAAAAGAGGCAGAGTTTTAGCCCTGCTTAGCTTTTTCCTTAATTTCTCCATATAGCTAACTGTTCCCCCATGTACCGTATTTGCATGTATTTTTCATATCCAGCCATCCCAGTCTTTAGCTTTATTTCTTCTAGTCTGAATCATTTATTATTTGGACAGAGGGATTTTTCCTAATTTTATCTTGCCAAATAGCTTTCCATTTCTCTATTTCTCTGATGTGTTTCCATTCCAGTAGAATTAGGAGCTTATTTTAGAGAAAATAGTATATTACATAATTTTTCTAAAAGAATATAGAAGCAGTGGTTTGATATCAAAGCCATTTATTTCAAATTAAATTAAAGCTTGAAATTTATGTCCATATGCAACCCTAAATGAAAATTATAATTATGAATTTTTGAAATTTAATACCTTTTGTGTTTAATTACTTTAATTTCCAGATATATCCTTCTTTCCCTCTTATAACAAAGAATGAAAAAGAGAAGGGGGCAGGAGGCAGTTGAACAAGGCAGAACAGTTTACCGACTAAGGCCAACCGTTTTTGCAGTGTTCCCCATCTGTAGACTCCCACCTCTGCAAAGAAAGAAAGAAAGGAGATGCATTTAGCATTAGTTCATAGAAGTCTTTCCATGCTTCTCTGTTTTCTTTATTATCTATAACTAAAAATTCTTTTAAAATATTTTGTAATTATTGATACTTCATTAACAGTAGCTTATAGTTTTATTCCTTATGATTTATGTGTATTTCCTCCGGAAGTCAAATGACATGTTCATTGAAGGAATACCTAGGGGGCGGAGCCAAGATGGCGGAGTAGAAACAGCTCATCCAAGCCATTTTGCCACCAGATTCCCCCCAAACTATGGAAAAGGGGACTCTGAACAACTTCTGGAGCCCCAGCACCCACAGAACGACACAGAGAAGCTAACCTCCTGCTGAGGACAGCCCAGCAGCCCTGCAGGAAGGACCAGTGCAGCACTCTGGGAGCCGGCAGAGCACGGGAGCCGAGCCCAGCGGAGCCCAGGTCCGCATGAGCTGAGGTTTTAGCCCCAGGGCAGCAGGGCCAGCAGCTGGCTGGAGAGACCCCAGAACACCAGCATCTGTGGCAACTCCAGAATTATCAACATAGACATGCCTAGGACAAAGTAAGAGGTTAGTGTCCTATGGACTTTGGGACCAGCATTTGGGGAATGCGTCGGCTTCCTCCCCTGGGGGCTAGAAGCCACTGAGGAGACACGCCATTTTGTAGTTTTCAGAGGCAGCTCCAGCTCCTGGCCTGCGAATTGTAGGGAGATCCAGCGATCAGTCTTGGGGGGTAATCGCTCTTGCTTTAACCTCCCTGGATCTGGATTGTGATCTAGGGTGGAAGTCGTGGGTGGGTTTACAGCTTGCCAGAAACGGAAGTTGCCCCCCACACGTTCGGGACGAAAATTCCTCTATCTGGCCTTAAAGCCATAGAGTGGCAACAAGCCCAAAAGTCAAGTAATTAAGTGGCAACATGCCAAGGCAAAGGAAACAAAAATGCAACCCTAGACTCCTATTTTGGGGGCATAGAGCGGGAAAAGGACTGTGAGGTCAGAAGTCCTGCTCCAAAAGCCCCAGGGGAAAACATGAGCGGGTTGCAGGCCATAGAGGACCTTAAGAAGGACTTTAAAAATCAGATAAGAGAAGTGGAGGAAAAATTGGAAAGAGAAATGAGAAGGATGCAGGAAAAGTATGAAATGAGGGTCAACAGCCTGACTGAGGAAAACAACACCTTAAAAAATAGACTAGCTCAAATGGCAAAGGAGGCCCAAAAGGGCAATGAGGAGAAGAATGCCTTAAAAAATCGAATTTGCCAGATGGAAAAAGAATCTCAAAAGTTCACTGAGGAGATTCATTCCTTCAGAGTTAGACTGGAGCAAATGGAAGCTAATGACTTCATGAGAAATCAAGATGCTGTTAAACAGATCCAAACAAATGAAAGATTAGAAGGCAATGTGAAATATCTCATGGGAAAAACCACTGACCTGGAAAATAGATCCAGGAGAGAGAATTTAAAAATTATTGGACTACCTGAAAGCCATGATCAAAGAAAGAACCTAGAAATTACCCTTCAAGAAATTCTCAAGGAAAATTGCCCTGATGTTCTAGATCCAGAGGGCAAAATAGAGGTTGAAAGAATCCACAGATCACCTCCTGAAAAAGATCCCAAAAAGAAAACTCCCAGGAATATTATAGCCAGGTTCCAGAATCCCCAGATCAAGGAGAAAATACTACAAGCAGTCAGGAAGAAACAATTTCAATATTGTGGAAACACAATCAGAATAGCCCAGGACCTGGCAGCTTCTACACTGAGTGATCGAAGGGCATGGAATACGATATTCCAGAGGGCAAAAGAGCTGGGAATGAACCCAAGGGTCACCTACCCAGCAAAACTGAGTATTTTGTTTCAGGGGAAAATATGGTCATTCAATGGAATAGAGGATTTTCGAGCATTCTTGAGGGAAAAACCAGAGTTGAATAGAAAATTTGACATCCAGACACAAGAAGCAAGAGATGCCTGAGAAAGGTAATCAGGGAAAAGAAATCAAAAGGAACTTATCAAAGTTGAACTATTTACATTCCTACATGGAAAAACAATAACTGTGACTGATGAAATCTTTCTCATTATGAAAATAATGGAAGAAGGGTGTATGGTCATATGAATACATATGTGAATGTGTGTAAAAAAAATTTTTAAAAAAAGAAAGAAAAGTAGCCATATTTCCTACTTCTTCTTCCTAACTTGATAAATTAATTTCTTAAATCTAGGATTACCAAAAACCTCCAGAGGATGCTTGTGCTCAGTGACTTTTCCAAACAACTGTATGAAAAATTTATTAGCTTTTTCCAGACTATTCCTCTTCCCCCTTACTGTTTTGAGTTCACAAATTGGTAAGTGTGTCATTTCAGTTGTAAATGTTTATATATCATGATATGGGAGTGCTAAAAAAAAATGACTCAGTGAAGATTGGTGTTTGAAAGATCTGAGTTTAAAATTCTGCCTTGAACACCCTGGACAAGTCACAAGCCTGTTTTCTCATCTGTGAAATGGTGACATTAATAGCACCTATATAACAGGGTTGTTGTGAAAATTGTATGAGATTATATAAAGTGCTTTGTAAATTACATATGGGTTATGATGATTTGATAATATTTCATTAGCAGATACAAGAGGTCTGTGAGTTAGAAGATAAAACTGGAATTTGCCCTCAGACACAGAGATTAAATGTGACACATACTAAAAATGACATCTGTGTTCTTCACCTCTCTTTCTACAACCTGAATCTTGTCAGTGAAATATTTTAGGTAGTCTGGGGTCTAATCCTTCATTCAGTGTATGTTCTCTACAAGGACAATCCAACTTTATACTTTTGGAGTCCTGTATGCCTTTCAGCCTCTGACTTCCAGAGGATGTTGGGATCTTTCAGGTCCCTCCTCAAATCTGCCATTCCTTACTCAACTCCTCTGACCCCTGGTGATTCCAAATACAGTGGCTGGAACAGGAGCAGATGAAAACAGGAGATGGACAAGAGAAATAGGGTTGAAAATTTTGCTATAGGGGCGGCTAGGTGGCGCAGTGAGTAAGAGCGCTGGCCTCGGAGTTGGGATGACCCGAGATCAAATCCGGCCTCAGAAAATGAGCACCCACACATAAATAATGACTAGCCGTGTAACCTTGAGCAAGTTACTTAACCCCAATTGCTTTAAAAAAAATTTTTTTTTTTTTTTGCTATGGAAGCTCTGGCTTGGTCTTTTTTTTTTCTTTGTAAGTCTTTTTTACCCTACCGTAATACATTACATTGATTTTTTTTTTAATTTTAATCCTGCTTCTTTAAAAATTAACTGTCTATATATAGGAATAGGAATGTTACTAGCAATTCAACAAATCCTTATTAAGCATCTGCTGTGTCCAAGACACTGTGTTCAGCCCTAGGAATGCAAAAACACAAAAAGGGGCATAGCCTGCCCTCAGGAACTTATAGTTAAATGTGTACATCCTTACCCAGAAGCATAATATAGAGTAGACTATAATGAGAAAAGCAATATATATGAGAAAGCAGATTCGGCAGGAGGGAATCTTGTTAGGCCTCATGAAAGAAATAACATTAGACATGGGCCTATGATCCCATCAGGAGAGGGCAGATATAAGATGGTAAGCTCATTTTTTAACATGCTGCATTTGAGATGCATCTAGAGGAGGCATCCAAATAGAGATTCCAACAGGGTAGACACAGGACAGGAGCCCAGGGGAAATAAGGGGCTGAAGACAAATCTATGGGTCATTTGCATAGAAGTCAGAATTAACACAATGAGATTTGTTGAACTTGCTAAGGGAGAGAAGGGAAAGAAAAGAGCCTTGGAGAACACGTATACTACAGTGGCAAGAAGAAGATGATGGAGGCTGCATAGAGTGGAGTTGTGATCATTGGAAGCCAGAATATTATTTAGTCATCTGTAACACATTCTTCCCCAGGCATCCTATATGAGAAGGATATTTTCTAGAATAGCAGTTCTAGAAAATGTGTTTGCTTGGTATATGTATATATTCAAGAAGAGGTGTTAAATTGCTCCTGGTTTGTTTGTTTGTTTGTTCGTTTAGGCACAACTCAGAAAAGGTGAAATTGAAAGGGAAAGTACAGAAAAATGACTCCACTAAAATACAGGAATCCAAAACCAGTAAAAACATACTTTGGGTTGTTTTTTTTTTTTTTCAAGGCCATAGAATTTAAGAGGAAGAAATTTTAAAATGCTTAACTCTTATATGATCCTTACCAAGTGAGCATAAGTAACATTTATCTATCTGTACACATGTTGGTTTTCTGTGAAAATATTTAGGTTCTGAAATAAGGAAAGAATCGTTCAGTTTGTACCATTTTAAAACAACTTTCAGCCTGAATGTTCCATCATGGGATGACAGATTACTGACCACGGTTTTACAAGGCCAGAACATTACTGGTGAACAAAAAAAGAATGGGAAGAAGGAATTCCTCTGGGAAGTTCTTACTGTGATAAAGGCTAGAACTGAAAAAATGGAGAACATGGGACAGTAAGTACCTAACCACTCTATTGTGGTGATTAACTTTGATTTCTAAATCCCTGAGAAATAGAGTGTTTTATTTAGAGTAGAGGTTGCAAATCTAAGAAATAAATAAAAGAGTAAGGTGCTTTTTAACCAAATGAAATCTGTTTCTTGTTTTCTGTTGCTGCTTCTCCCTCTCCTCTTCCCCTACCCCCACTTGCTCTACAATTTAAACAGATTTGTGTTCTGGTGAGATTATAATCTCACTGAGAAAGACATTGATTTCTTGATGTATTTTATTCTATTGTTGTAAAAGCAGGAAAAGGGTGTGTGCACACATGTGTGTGAATTCAGTCATGTGCCTTATAAAATGTTTCCTTGCTGCACAGTACTCTGTGTACAAATTGTCAAGGGATCTGACAGTTATACTAATAGCAAAACCAACCAAATTTAAGATTAACTGTGTCTAAATAAGGATTAATCCAATTTGAGGGAAGAAGAAAACAATATTTAGAAAAAAGTAGTGAGAACTTGTATGACATAGGAACTTCAAATTCTGGAAGAACAGGTTGTAATAGGCTAGTAGACATTCTTAATTTTTGTTTGGTTTTTTTTGGGGGGGTCTCATGGACCCCATTGTCAGTCTAGTGAAGCCTATGGTCCCCTTCTCAGGATAAGGTTTTCAAATTATTGAAAAAGGCCATTTAAATAATTGAAAGAATTTCAGTTGGATGTTAATGAAAATAAATGTATGGTTTTTGTTTTTTGTTTTTTTGCTTTTTGGAGGGCAATTGGGGCTAAGTAACTTGCCCAAGGTCACACGGCTAGGTTTTTTTTGTTTGTGTGTGTTAAGTGTCTGAGGCTGGATCCAAACTCAGGTCCTTCTGACTCCAGGGCTGGCACTCTACTCACTGCACCACCTAGCCACCCCTACATATGATTTTTTTTTTCCTATCCAAATAAGTAGACCTCTGAAATCTATCCATGGAACCCAAATTAAGAACCCCCAGACTAGTGGGAATTTGTGAAATAAGAGGCAATCTGCTTACTTAAAGGAGCTGCCCCTAAACTTAGTAAAGGCTAATAAGCCAGTTTCTACATTCTGTCAATGATCTCCAGTTTTTGTTGTCATCACTCGAAGAGTTTTTCTAATATAGTCCCTTTCCTCATTTTTTATTTTCTACATTGAGAGTTCCTAACATACTGCCTTTTGCCACCCCCACCCCCACCCTAGTCTGCAGCCCTCACAGTCTATCATAGTTTACACAATTTTGCCTTGGGCTGCTCATTGTCCAGCACTTAGCATGATTCAGAGACGTGAATAAGAAATGACCAGGCCATGTGGGTAGCTCAAGGAAGAACCATGAACTCCATTTATTGATACTCAGGACAAGGTTTTTATAGAGCAAGGAGACAAAGGAAGGGGACTCAAGTTTTCTAACCTTTACCTTCGTCTGTTGTATTGTGGAAGTAGCATGGAATAGATAATTTGATAAGGATTTCTTATCTAGGAGACTAAAGTGTTAGGGTAAGCCCTTTGATCTAGGCCTCAGGTACCTGCTAATGCAGCCGCAGTCATAAACGGATACAATTGAGAGCAGACTTCAAGGCTGAAGCTCAATCCTCAAAAGTCAACACGTTTAGAGCTGGCCACCCAAAGATACCAGAGTGCAGAATCAGATATGTCTTGGGGCAGAGCCTGTTGGCTTCAGAACTCAAATACCATCCTTATAAGTGTAACCCATATCAAAAGAACTCCGGAGCTGACTTAGTGAAAAGTCGCATCTCTAAGAGGTCTTTGTTGTTCAGGTCCACTGAACAACAGGTTAATTATCTGATGTCCTGGCTCAGGCCTCTTTGGCTCACCACACAATTTGTCCCAAGTGTACAACTAAGCTTTATTATAATGTGGTGGAATTTTATAGTACAAATTATGCCATTGAAATGAGTCATTGGATGAGTATTATTTCATTAGATTTATAGGGATATTCTCTCGTAGAATTTTTACAACTTTGAACTTAACCAAATAAAATTGATACTGCCATATAGAGTAGAAGAAAAAAAAATGGTACAAGAAACTGAATCTCTTATTATATGTAATTTTCAATATTGTAAGTCTTTTGGTTTACTTCATCTGTCTTCTGGAATTTTGATTGGTCATACATTGTTTAGAGTTAATTTAAGTTTTTCAAAGTTGTTTGTCTTCACAGTGTTATTATATTAATTGTTCTGTAGTTTGCACTTCCCTCTGTGTCAGTCCACACAAGTGCTCCAGTTTCCTTTGAAATATTCCTTTTTGTCACCTTACAGCACAATAATATTCCATTGCATTTATATACTATAATATATTTTAAAATTCTCCCCCACTCTGGATGAATACCTCCTTAGTCTCCAGTTCCCCACTATAAAGAACTGCTATAAATATTTTTTGTGCATATGGATACCTTTCATAATTTCTTTGATTTTTTGGAGTCTAGGCCTAGTAATGGGATAGATTTTCTTAATGAAAAGAATTGATCTGACTCTCCCACTGATATTCCTATTTTTGGCAGCAGGGTTTAAGAAAAACTCATGTGGCAAATTGTATACAGGCTAAATTGAGAAAAGAAAATTGGGCTCTAAGAATCTAGGCTTTTGCAGTATGGAGAACCAGAATTAAATGGTAGTGGGAATATGACTGACACTTCCCCAATGTGATCTCACAATCCAAAGGTGACAATATGTATGAAAAAAAAAAAAGATCTGTTCCTTCAGTACCAGTATTAAAGGCCTCAAATTTGTATTTTAACACAATTTTGGAGAGGGGATATATTTTTGCCATGGTACTAATCAGCATTTCTACTTTGGGTGAACCAGTTTAATATCATTTCACTAACTTTCATGTAAGTCTATATACCTTCCCATCATTCCAAATCTGTAATTTTCTTGAAGGCAGAGACTTTGTTTTATGTTGTGTACTTAATTGGATTGATTTTTCATCTTTTGGAAAGAATAGAAGGTTGGGGTGTGAAGAAAGGTTAGCCTCTGGAGCAGAGAACTTTGAAGTGGGCAGATATTTTAAGTGCCTGTGTCATAACTTTTTCAAAACCATCAAAAGCACAATTTTCTTAAGGTTTTAAAATGTTAGTGTATAGCTTTTGTCCTTGAAAACAGATAGAGAGGCTTTTGGGTTTTTTTAGTATAATATCATTTAGCTTCATAGAATTTCCTGAAGTTTTCCTTTAGGGGTGCTGAGAGGAAGAGAGAATGTTAATCTAACATGCTTTCATGAAAGTGGTTGCATTTTATTAGCAGTGACAGGTGGTTGAAGCAAGGTGATTCAGTGGAAGGGGCAAAGGACTAGAATTCAGCAGATCTAATTTTTAACCTTGGAAATGTATATGTCAGGTACACAAACAGTAGGGTATTTTTGTTCATATTTTGTTAATAAACCTAACAAAATTTCAAGGTTTTTTATGCAATCCTTTTTTTGATTCTCTTTTCTATATTGGAATATTTGTGTTTGATAATTAAAGTTAATATATTCTTTTTTTAATATACCCTTCACTTTTGGTCCTCAGTTTCTTCATCTATAAAATCAAAGAGTTTGACTATATGATCTTAAAGTCCCCTTCCAGTTCTAAAATTCCCTGACACTTTAGATTTTAAGCTTCTTTGATAGAATGATAATTTTAACCATTGACCATTTAAGTTTCTTTTTGTTTTTTGCTTTGTTTTGTTTTGCTTTGCTTTTTGGAGGAGGGAAGGTAGGGCAATTGGGATTAAGTGACTTGGCCACGGTCACACACAAGTTTTTCGTGTTAA
Organism: Gymnobelideus leadbeateri; assembly: GCA_011680675.1. Taxonomy (NCBI): domain Eukaryota; kingdom Metazoa; phylum Chordata; class Mammalia; order Diprotodontia; family Petauridae; genus Gymnobelideus; species Gymnobelideus leadbeateri. Next base: position 18,689 of record WOXC01005078.1, read on the forward strand.
GCTTCTGAGGCCAGATTTGAGCTTAGGTCCTGCTGATTCCCAGGCTGGTGCTCTATTTACTGCGCCACCTAGCCACCCCCATTTAAGTTTCTTTTTACAGATTGTTAGATTGACATTAAGTACAACCATTCATAGTTTGGGTGAGCTTTTTTCCAGTGATATATTGAAATGCCTGTAGAGATGTTAACTGTGGCAGGAAATTACCAGACACAAAATTGAAATTCTTTCTCTGTCCTTTTAAACAACTGAAAACAAGATAAAAGAAAGTGTTTGTTTTTTCTCCCCTTGTTTAGGTACAAAGAGCTAGTTCGCTATTTGAGAGCAGTAAAATGTAACGAAGGCATTGGGTAAGAAAGAAGCCATGTGTCCCTTCAGATAGACATATGATCCTATTTCTCATACAGTTACGTTGAAGATCAAATTATAAATTGCCCAAATCCTTTAAAATGAAGGAGTCTTGTCTGGTGATAGATTTGTATAGATTCCGTGCATATTTTAAACAGTAAACAGATTTCCATTTATTATCTCATGCCTTTAAGAAGTTTAATTTTAAAGGAAACAACCTTTATACAGGATAAGAGATCTTAGAGACAAGATTCCTTTCTACTTGTGCAAAAGTGGCGATTTCACCAGTGCTGCGTACTCGTTGCTTCTTCCCATCAACAACGTGGCATGCTGCACAGCTTGCCGCCTCACACCCTTGCAGTTTGAGAGCTACCTAAAGATGTTCTGGGCGGGCAGTGTCCCCTCAGGGAAGGACTTCCAAGACTCTGAGGAGTGGATTTTGAACGTGGGTGAGCATTGACATCCTCCCACCTTGTTTTACACATGCTTCAACTTGGGTTTTGGTGCATTGGGATGTCTCTTTTAATGATTCATATATTGTTGTGCAAGGTGTAGGTCAGCACTCTAAATTGAACATATATACATACAAACATATGTGTCTGTATGTATATATGTGTGCATGAGTATGTGTATTGTATACATATCAAAGGTAGGTAGCATAAAAGACATGACCAAGCCCTCATCAGAATTGTGAAATTGGCCACATAGCCCCATCTCTGCCGCTTATTAATTGTATGACCTCAATCAAATCAGTGCTTTTTCTGGACCTCCATTTCCTTCAATAAAATGAAGGGCTTGAACTACAATAGGTGATTCCTAAGGTTCCTTCTATTCTGACATTCTATGGTTAGACATTTCTGTGGCATCTAAAAATCTTCCTTTTTTAGATTACCTTTCCTTCCTAGCAGACTACTACCCTCAAAGTCCTTGTCCTAGGGCCCAGCTCTCAGCTGGTTATGGATTCCCTGGTCAGAGATGTTTCTTCCTTTATTTATATACTTCTGCTTCAGAGTAGGGTGGGGATTATCACCTGAGATATTCTTCGTGTCTTCTATAAGTTTCCTCTGAACCTCTCCATACCATATGATCACCTTAAATTGCTGCAGTTGACACACTGGAACGATTATGGTCTTCTAGTTAAAATGACCATTTGTTCTTTAAATAAGTTATGAAGGGGTTAGGCATTTAGCTAAGTAGATTATGGATCTTTTTTTTCCTTAGGGTGAGAGAGAGTATATTGTCTTTTTTAAGGTCATTTCTGTGATTTTGTTTTCCAACTCTTTTCCTCCAGGTTCTCCTGTAAAATATTGTACTTTAATTAAGCAAGCCCTCCAGATACTCTACAGAAATCAGTCCTTGTACAGAAATGTAAGAATTCCATTCATATCTATTTATATTTCATTCATATTATATTCATACTTCCTCTGAGTCAGTCTTTACAATTAAAATAGCAAAATCTAGTTTCAACCTTTAATGCTGTGGCATAGTTAATATTTATTTTCAGTCTATTGATATTTACCCAAACTGGATTTTGTAACTATTTGCCACAACCACAAAAGTAAATTGATCCAAGATTTAAGAACCAAGCAGTTTGAGTTTACAGTCCAGTCTCTCATTCTTTATTATAATTCAGAAGTTGCTACTGACCTGCTTTACTTTCTTTTTTCCCTGCTGAAAAGTAAACCCTAAATTAAAAGAAGAATCAAGGTGGCTAGCTCGCTCTTCTGCCCTCTTACACAGATCGATTTAGTCCTGGACAAAGTGGTCGTTGAACCTCTCTGAGCTTGTTTCCTCTTCTGTGAGCAGGCATGATGATACTTGAAGCACTACCTCCTCCCTAAGAAGACAGTGTATCTTAAATGTATTGCAAACCCTAAGGAGCTCTTTACAGGTTCACTCTTAGTACTGCCTTCCCTGTTTATTTTCCTGCCTCAGACACAAGAGACGTGCCTCAGAGCAAGCCTCAGTGCTCTGAGCAGCTCTGACACTAATAGTCACAGAGAAGTGGCTGACCTTCACCGGAGGTGAGAATCTCCTCATTTTAGGCTTCCCTTTGTCAGTGAAAGCACAGGCTAGTGCCCAAGCCTAGCGAGCTGCTAACTTCTGTGCTGCCTTCACACAGGGGTGTTACAAGGAAAGTACTTTGTAAATTCAAGGTATTATAAAAACGTAATTTTTTTTCTCCACACACTTGTTTTTACAGATGCTTCTCTTTCATAGATACCTCTAATTGTTTACCCTGTTTCCCTGAAAAAATCTTCATGTGCCAGATTTCTATAAAGTCAGTTTCTTTAAACAAAGGCATGTTGCAACACTTGCTTACAAAGAGCCTTCTCCATTGTTTTCCCCCATTTCAACCCCCAAATACCTAAATTCTGATATCTTTGGGGAAAGAAGAGAGAAACTTGGTGAGAAGTACAGTACTATTTTGTATTTAGTATGTTCTGTGAGGAACACCAGCCCCACTCACTCTTCTATCTTTTGATTTTTTTAAATCCTTTGTAAGGTCTTGAGAGCCTGCTGTTTGATGTCAATTAAAACTCATGTTTTTCAGTCACAATGCTGGAGTGCACTCATCACAATTTGGGGCAGTAGTCCTATTTTGGAACAGAATGGCCTCCTAACTGGTCTCATACTGATAGAACCACCACCTTCCTTCAGACAGGTAACTTGTAATCTTCAAAAAAACAAGGTAGTATCCTAGTGTGGCCTAAATTAACACTTCAAATTTAAAAACAGCATAGAGGCCAGTGGTGGGGAAGCCTCAAAGCCGCTTGTGGCCCTCTAGGTCCTCAAGCATGGACCGTTACCTGAATCTAAACTTCACAGAACAAATCCCCTTAATAAAAGGATTCGTTTTGTAAAACTTAGATTTAGGGGTGGCTAGGTGGCACAGTGAATAGAGCACCAGCCCTGGAGTCAGGAGGACCTGAGTTCAAATCCGGTCTCAGACACTTAACACTTAACTAGCTGTGTGACCTTGGACAAACCACTTAACCCCAACTGCCCTCAAAAAAAAAAAAAAACAACTTGGATTTAACCAAAAGGCCACACTCGAGGCTCTAAAAGGGCCACAAGTAGCCTTGAGACTGCAGGTTCCCCACCCCTTGATCTTGAGACATTCCCAAGGTTTCTCTGAAAAATCTACAAGCTCATTTGTTTTTAGTTTAAGTTTGGAGTCTGGATATCTAGGTACCAGTTGCTCTAAAGGTAATCCATATGTGCAGGTGTGACCTAGTTCAATAAGACTAGTATAGCCAACTTGTACAAAATAGACTGGTACGTGTTCTTTTCAGGAAGGGTGGTTCCTTTAAATTTCTTGAGCTTACCTGGTATATTCAGCCTTCCAGTTTTTTTAAGACCCTGCCTGTGTGCATACCTGGGAATACTGTGGGACATCATGAGTAAGGGTCAGAATCTGAAATTAATACGTACATCTGAGATAACAGTGTAAGCCAGCATAAAAATAGGACTTCAATATGGGATGTAACATTTTTTTTAAAGGGTCTTAAATCCAGAAGACATGGGTTCCAGTCTCAACTCCACCATTTACTAGTTGTGTGATCTTGGGCAAGCCACTTACTGCTCTGAGCCTCGATTTCCTCATCTGTAAAATGGGGAAGATGACACCTGTCCTCTAGAACACACAGGATTGCTTTAAGGAAAGCAGTTTGTAAACCATGAAATGAATTATACAAATGTGAACTCTTAGCCTTATGTCAGAGTTCAACAAATGAATCCACCTCCAGAACTGTAGATAGCATTAGCAGTTTAGGACATGAATATATTGTTCCAAGGATTTAAGAAATTGTAAATGATCAACCAAACTACTATACAGAAGAATAATATACCATTGTAGCTGACTTCTGAGTTATGGTTTGCCTAGAACATTTTGCATTTGAACAAAATAAGTAGGTCTGACTTAGCAGGTAAGTGACTATTGGATCTGGGGCAGAGGACCTGGGTTCCAAGGGCGACCCTGGTACTTACTGACTTTGTGAACAGGGGCAAGCCACTTAACATCTATAGAACTCACATTACTCATCTAAAAAAGATAAGATAATTTAAAAAGAGAAGGAAGGAAACTACATCTTGCTGAAAGACACCATAGATGATGAAGTTATATCAGTACTGAATATATATGCACCAAATGATATAGCATCTAAATTTTTGAAGAAGTTGAATGAGTTACAGAAGGAAATAGATAATAAAATTATATTAGTGGAGGACCTCAATTTTCCCCTCTCAGAAGTAGAGAAGTATAACCAAAAAATAATCAAAAAAGAAGTTAAAAAGGCGAATACAATTCTGGGAAAGTTAGATATGATAGATCTCTGGAGGAAATTGAATGGGAATGGAAAGGAATATGCCTTTTTCTCAACAGTACAGGGCATCTACACAAAAATTCACCATGGATTAGGACATAAAAACCTCACAAACAAATGCAGAAATAGTAGATGCATCCTTTTCAGATTATAATGCAATAAAAATTTCATTCAATAATGGACAATGGAAAGAGATTAAAAATTAATTGGAAACTAAATGATCTAATCTTAAAAAGTGGATCAAAGTATAAATCATAGAAACAATCAATAATTTCAGTTAAAGAAAATGACAATGAGACAGCATACCAAAATTTTGGGGATGCAGTGAAAGTGGAACTTATGGGAAAATTTATATCTCTTATTGCTTACATCAGTAGAGAAAAAGCAGAACAATGAATTGGGCATGCAACTAAAAAAACTAGAAAAAGACAAATTGAAAATCTCCAATTAAACACTATCTTGGAAATCCTGAAAATCAAAAGAGATATTTACAAAATTGAAAGAAAAATCATTGAGCTAATAAAACTAGAAGCTGGTTTTATGGGGGAAAAAAACAATAAAATAGATAAACCTTTGGTTGATTTGATATTAAAAAGGGAAAAAGAAAACCAAATTGCTAGTATTAAAAATGAAAGAGGTGGGGCGGCTAGGTGGCGCAGTGAACAAAAAAAACCTAGCCGTGTAACCTTGGGCAAGTTACTTAACCCCAATTGCCCTAAAGGGGCGGCTAGGTGGCGCAGTGAGTAAGAGCGCTGGCCTCGGAGTTTGGATGACCCGAGATCAGATCCGGCCTCAGAAAATGAGCACCCACGCATAAATAATGACTAGCCGTGTAACCTTGAGCAAGTTACTTAACCCCAATTGCTTAAAAAAAAAAAAAAATGAAAGAGGTGAATTCACCACCAATGAAGAAATTAAAGACAGTTGTTAGGACCTATTTTGTCCACTTAGATACCAATAAATTTGACAATTTAAATGAAATGGATGAATATCTACAAAAATATAAACCACCAAGATTAACAGAAGAATAAAAAATATTTAACTCAGTCTTAGAAAAAGAAATTGAATAAGCCATCAATGAACTTCCTAAGAAAGAATCCCCAGAACCAACCCAGATGGATTTACAAGCAAATTTTACTAAACATTTAAAGAACAATTAATCCTGATGCTATATAAACTATTTGGATAAACAGGCAAAGCAGTCCTACCAAATTTCTCTTACAACACAAATATGGTGCTGATAGCTAAGCCAGGAAGAGTCAAAACAGAAAATTATAAGCCAATTTCTCTAATGAATATTGATGCAAATATTTTAAATAAAATATTAGCAAAGCCATTACAACAGTATATCAAAAGGGTCATATATTATGACCAGGTAGGATTTATACCAGAAATATAGGACTAGTTCAAGATTAGAAAAATTATCAGCATAATTGACCATATCAATAACAAAACCAACAGAAATCATATAATCACCTCAATAGATGTAGGAAAAGCGTTTGACAAAATACAGCATCCATTCCTATTAAAAACACTGGAATGCATTGGAATAAAGGGAGCTTACCTTTATTGTATCATATGTAATATTTATCTAAAACCATCAGCAAGCATTATCTGTAATAAGGATAAGCTGGAAGCCTTCCAAGTACAATTGGGTGAAGCAAGGATGCTTTATCACCTCTTCTTATTTAATATTATACTAGAAATGTTAGCTATAGTAGTAAGGGAAGAAAAAGAAATTTGAATGGGCATTGAGGAAACAAAACTATCACTCTTTGCCGATATGTTATACTTAAAAAATCAACTAAAAAGCTAGTTGAAATAATTAACAACTTTAGCAAAGCTGCAGAATACGAAATAAACTCACATAAATCATCAGCATTTCTATACATTACCAACAAAGTCCAGCAGCAAGAGAGAGAAATTTTATTTTAATAACTGTAGACTTAGGAGTCCATCTGCCAAGACAAACCTGAGAACCGTTTGAACACAACTATAAAACACTTTTCATACAAATAAAATCAGATCTAAGCAATTGGGAAAATATCAATTGCTTATGTATAAGCCAAGCCAATATAATATCAATCAAACTATCAAAGAATTCTTTTGTAGAGGTAGGAAAAATAATAATTCATCTGGGAAAGCAAAAACTCAAGAATATCAAGGGAATCAGTGAAAAAAAATGTGAAAGAAAGTAGTCTAGCTGTACTAGATCTCAAACTGTATTATGAAGCAGTAATTATCAAAACAATATGGTACTGGCTAAGAAATAGAGTGGTAGATCTGTGGAATAAGTTAGGTACAAATTATAGTAAATGACCACAGTGATCTAGTATATGATAAACACAAATCTCTATGCTTTTGGAACAAAAAGTCATTATTTGACAGAAACTGCTGGAAAAACTGAAAAACAGTATGGGAGAAACTTGGTATAGACCAACATCTCATACCATATACCAAGATAAGTTCAAAATGGGTATATGATCTCCACACAAAGAGTGATACTATAAGCAAATTAGGAGAACATGCAATAGTTTCTGTCAGATTTATGGATAAGGGAAGAATTTAGGACCAAAGAAAATACAAAGAGCATTACAAAACATGAAATCTGTCATTTTGATTATATGAAATTTAAAAAGGTTTTGCACAAACAAAGCCAATATAACCAAAATTATAAGGAAAGCAGAAAATCATGGGGTGGGGAATTTGTAACAAATAGTTCTGATAAAGGCCTCATCTTTCAAATATATAGAGAACTGAGTCAAATTTATAAAAGTACATCAATTTCCAATTGATAGTCAAAGGATATAAACAGGCAATTTTCAGTCAAACTAAAGCCATCTATTGTCATATGAAAAAATGCTCTAAATAACTATTGATTAGAGAAATGCAAATTAAAAACAACTAAAGGTACTGCATCTAATATGACAAAAAAAGAAAATGTTGACTATTGGAAGGGTGTGGGAAGTGGGACACTAATGGCACTGTTGGTGGAGTTGTGAACTGATGCAACCACTTTGGAAAGTAATTTGGAACTATGCCCAAAGGGCTATAAAACTGCATACCCTTTGGTCGAGTAATACCATTGGTAGGTCTGTGTCCCATAGACATCTGACAAAAGAGGAGAAGACTTATTTATACAAAAATGTTTATAGCAGCTCTTTTTGTGATGGCTAAGAATTGGAAATCAGAGGGGTGCCAATTATTAGGGAATGGTTAAACAAACTGGTGTGTGATTGTAATGGAATATTATTGTGCTGTAAGAAATGACAAGCAGAATGATTTCAGAAAAGCCTGGAAAGATGAACTGATGCAAAGTGAAGTGTACAGAACCGGGAGGATGTTGTACACTTTAGCAGCAATATTGTACAATGAAGAACTGTGAGAGATTTAGATGAAGCATACTGTCTGCCTCCAGAGAAAGAATTGATGCCATTAGAATACAGGCTGAAGCATGCTATTTTTCACTTTCTTTCTTCCATTCTTTTTTTTTATTTGAATCTTCTCATATGAAATGACCAATATGGAAATGTTTTACATAATTGTACTTACAGTGGCACAGTGATTAGAGCACTAGCCCTGAAGTCAGGAGGACCTGACTTCAAATCTGACCTCAGACACTTAACACTTACTAGTCGTGTGACCTTGGGCAAGTCACTCAAGCCCTATTGCCCTCCTCCAAAAAGCCAAAAAACTAATTGTACTTGTATGACCTGTATCTGATTGCTTACCTTCTCAGGGAGGAGGGAGAGAGGGAAGTATAGAATCTGGAGCTCAAAACTTTTTTACAGCGCTAAAATTGTTTTAACACGTAATTGGGCGGGGGGGGGATAAAATATATTCTTAAAAATGATAGTTGTCAAATTAGATAATTTATTTGGTCTTTTCCAGCTCTAACTCCTACAACATATGACTTTGTTGCAGATGGTGTATGATGTGTCCTTTGGCATCTTAGAAGAACTGAAATTGAAAATCAGTGTTTCTTTGCCTTCAAATGTATTTTGTGGTTCTGTAAGTTTGTAATTTTGCCTCTTTTTTCTCTGTGTGTTCTGATATACTGTAGGTCTCAGTCTGAGTATTTAAATCATACATCAACTTGGAAATTGCTGCAGTCTTTCTACTGACCTCCAGTCTCACATCTCCAACTTTCTTTCAAACATCTTGAACTGGAGGTCCTATAGATATCTTAAACTCAGTATATCCAAAGCAGAACTCATTATCTCCCCCCAAACCCACCCACCCACCTCTCCTACCTTCCCTACCTTTCCATAGAGGGCAACAACATCCTCCCAGTTCATCAGGCTCACAACCTAGGAGTCATCTGGAATTGTTCATTCTCTCACCTCACCACCACCCCCCCACCCCATATCCAGGCCATTGCCACAGCCTGTCTGTTTTATTTTTGCAAGATCTCCTGAATACATCCCCTTCTCTCTTTTGACACTGCCACCCCTCTAGTACAGGCCCTCATCACCTCATACCTAGTCTATTACAGTAGCCTGCTGATGGGTCTGCCTGCCTCACGTGTATCCCCAGGAACAAATAAAAATGCTCTGGCATTCAAAGCCCTTCGTAACCTGGTCCCTTCCTCCCTTTCCAGTTTTGCACCCTGATCTCAACATGAGCCTTTTGATCCAGTGACACCAGCCTCCTGGTTATTCCAAGAAGAGACACTCAGAGCTCTCAGCTCTGAGCATTCTCTCTGGCTCTCCTTCATAGTCAAATTGACTTCAGCTGTTTTCCCCTTTACTACATTTCATCTCCCTCCACTGTGCCTTTGCTTAGGTGGTGCCCCATCTCTGGCACCCCCTTCTCCACCTCATAGAATCAAGTTTCTCTCACAGTGCTTTTCAGTGCTACTTGTTAGCACAGAGACTTCTCTCACCCCTGCAATTCTTAGTACTTTCTCTTTTTTGAAATCACTTTGTTGTTCATTGTATAGATTTAGTTGCATGTGGAATCATAAACTCCTTATAGATGAAGACTTTTTTTGTCTTTGTTCCCTAGCACAGTGCCTGTCATATAGTATACATAGTCAATGTTTGTTGAATTCAACTGAATCCTGACCCTTCTACTTACAGCCATTTCTGAGTCTGAGTTACCTCATCTGTAAACTGGGCCTAAAAAATTGTACTACCTAACTCAGAGTTGTTAGGGGGATCAAATGAGGTAAGAGACAGAAAGCCCTTTGTCAGTCTTAAAGTGCTTTATATAAATGTCAGCAGTTACAGGATTTATTTCATGCTTTAGTTTGCTCCTGAGGTCCTGGACACTTTTGCATTTCCCAGTCTTGCTTCATAAAGAAGAACAAATGTACTTGGATCTTTGTCTCTGATTATTGTTTGTTTGTTTTTCTAATTAGCTAAACCTTGAGGCCTGCTTTCTTCTCACCATTCAAGCTGTGCTTCAGATGCTGCTAAGTGACTTGCCACAGTTGACTTCTTTTCTTGAAATAATATTAGCTTTTGGGGTAAGTTCTAAATACTTTTTTTTTTAAAGCAATTGGGGTTAAGTAACTTGCCCAAGGTTACACGGCTAGGTTTTTGTTTTGTGTGGGTTAAGTGTCGGAGGCCGGCTCCGAACTCAGGTCCTCCTGACTCCAGGGCCCGCTCTATTCACTGCACCACCTAGCCGCCCCTGTTCTAAATACTTTTAATCTAAGTGATTAAAGAAATTTTTCCATGTTTTTTTTTCTTTTTTCAAAAGACCTCCTGGCATGCATGTGTCTGTGTTCCCCCTGCTATAGGAATGGTGAGGTTGGCAAATTTCTTGAGCTTGGGAGTTCTGCAGTGGCCTAAGCCATTTTGGTGTCTGTACTAAGTTGGGCAGTAACATTATGAGCCTCTGGGAGTGAGGGACCACTGTATTGCATTGGAAGAGTATGAATCAACACAGGTCAGAAATGGAGCTGGTTAAAACTCTTGTGTCATCAGAGTAGGATCAGGCCATGAGGAGCACCTCTATTTCCAGCCTGTGGGTGTGAGTCTAACACTCATAAATACAAAGATAATACATAACCCTTTAGCCCACATCCAGTCATTTACCAGGCTTTGATTCTATCTCTACAATATTCCCCTTCCTCTCTGTTCCTCTTGTCATCTTCTTAGGTTCAGACCCTTTTTACTACCTGACTGAAATTCTTCCTCCTACCTTCCTTCCTACCCCACTCTATTCTCTTCTTTATCCTGTTGCCAGATTAATCTATCCTAGGCATGACTTGCAGTAGTCAATAGGGAGCCATTGAAGGGATTTGAGTAGGGGAGCCACATGAGTCCACATTCCTTATCCTGGCAGTGAAGGCACTTCACAATACTGATTTTCCTCTGAATCTACTTATACTGCTCTGGGCTACATGTACTCTTGTGTCCCACTTATCTGGACTACTCCTGTCCTCATATATAGCCAGCTTTTTTCTCTCTCCATTCCATTGCCCAGATGAAATAGTCCCTATACCTTGAATATAGCCCCTTCTCTCGGCCTTTCTCTCAATCTACTCCCTGTAGGCTAGCTGTAAGTGTAGTTCCCACCCACACCCTCCCCGGGTCCTTTCCCCTTAAAGGAGCAGGGGATTGCTGTGTGTGGGGTGCTGGGGGGAAAGGGGGAGAGGCTTGGGAAGCCGGAGAGGTGGAGGGGAGGGCGGGGACAGCTCAGTGGGAAGGAAAAGTTCTCGGGCCAGCCCAGGACCAGGCTGGTGGCAAAAGAAAGGGGGAGGAAAAGGGAAGGCTAGGGGGATCCAAGGAGATCCATAGCACTCTGGAGCCATGACACAGTGGGCAGGGACTGGCAGGGAAATTCAGTTTCAAATTAACAAAGTTTAGAAGGGTGTTTCCCAATCAACTAGGTCCTCCTGGTATCTCTTGGGCAGTTTTCAAGTTTTCGACCCAGACCTGAGGGGGGGTGGGGCTTTTGGTTCAGGACTTGAGGAGGCTAAGAATGACAGAAGAGAGAAAGTTTTTCCTTACTAGCTTGTTAGCCACTCAGAATAACAAAGAGATAAATCATACTACTAATCAACTCGGGAGCTTTAACCTGCTATGACTAAAGCCTGCCTGCTCCGTTTCTGACCTGTGCTGGTGCTCCCCTCCCTAGGAAAATACTGGAGGGGGTTTCTCCTCCTTGGGGCCCTGATTGCTGTCAACCCATGGGGGCAGGGGAAGACAGAAAGACAAGACAGACAAAATGAAATTAGGACACAGACAACAGACACGGAGAGCAAACGAACGAAACCTTCCACTTCTGGCGCCATGGGCATGGTGCTCCGGCGGCGTCCCAGCACAGAGGCGGGAGCAGGGGCTTTAATGGCTGCGTCCAGCCTGGGCCCCTGCTCTTCTCTTCCCTTACACGTAATCAGGTGCACTCATTTGGAGCCAATCTGTCCTGGGGCTGAGGAACATCATCTCAGCGGCTGACCCCTAGGAATGAATAGATTCCTGGCCCTCCAAGGCGTCCAGTCTAGCCATCAGTCCCAGAGCCAAAGGCTAATTCGGTGGAACCTCCAGTGTCATGGACAATTGAGGCAGATACAGGACGGCATAGCAAGTTAATATTTTGGGGAGTGCTTTTATTAGCTGGCAGCTGTCTCCAAAAAGGGAAGGCAGCCCTGAGCAGTCTGTCCAGCAAGCTTTTATACAGTAAAAAGTACTTCCTGTAACAAACAGCGGTCAGCAAGGCAACTGTTGCTACATAGGGGTGTAAACTAAGGGGGTGGGGCTGCAAGCTAACGGGACAGTTCTTTGTTTTAGTTACATCTTGGTTACAAGGCAGGTGCAGGGCGAGGTTTCACAACGGTCATACCTTTACGCTAGGTTCTTGGGGCCCCCTGAGGGGCCTTGTGAGAGGTCTTGTGCAGGAGCTAGCACTATGGGAACCTAACTGGTACTTCATCCCAAATAAGAGTAACTCAAGTAATGCAACTCCATTAAGCCTCTTCTAATCCCTGAATACTTCCACTCAACTGCTGTAGAAGAAATGATCTCTTCCTTCTTCTGACCTCCCCAAAGTACTTGTACTTGGCTTATGATCAGACCATACAGACAGAATGATAGATATATACTCTCTTTAGCATTGTAGCATTTGTATAAAATGTAATATGGTGTAGTGGATAAAAGTACTGGACGTGGGTTATCCCAGATGGCAGAGTAGCAGGAAGAAGTAGAGCAATCTCCAACTCCACAGCCACCCTAAACGGATCCAGAAAATGTTCCAGGCAGGGGCAGCTAGGTGGTGCAGTGAATAGAGCACCACCCTGGAGTCGAGAGGACCCGAGTTCAAATTCAGCCTCAGACACGTAACACTTACTAGCCATGTGACCTTGGGCAAGTCATTTAACTCTAATTGCCCTGTCTTCCCCCCTCCAAAAAGCAAAAAAAAAAAGTGTTAAAAAAAAAAGAAAATGCACCAAACCAAATTCTGATTAGGAAATACAAGGGAAAAATGACTACAAGTGATTTTTCTAGCCTAGGTAAGGATAGAGAGACAGATCTGTGGATATTGGTTATAGCATCTGGCCAGAAGCATGTGCTACAGTCTAGCTCAAGGACAGGCAGTGTACCTAGAGCTGACTGGCAGCTCTCTTGCTCACTACCCAATTCTAGGTCCTAGATCCAGGGAGGACTAAGGAGGGGGGATGGCATTCCAGCTGAGGAGTAGTTTCTGGTTCGGGCTGTGTACTGAGCAAGTAGATAATCCAGGGAGTGGGATAGAGAGAAAGGGGATGGGACCTGTGCATTTACCTTTGTGAAAGAGCTCAGCATTCAGCTGGGCCCAGTTCTGATTTCTCAGAAGTCCCTTGGAACTGAGAACCAAGGCTAACAAACCATGAGTTGTCCAGTATAGGGGGAGACTTAAGACACTGAGAGATCTAGCCTCCAAGTAAATTGCCATCAAAGGGGAGGGTAACACAAAGAATAATAGTGGAAGGTAAGGGAAAAGGACTGAAGCTGCCAAAGATCTCAGGAGGAAGAAAACTAAATTAAAGATCTTGAGCAGAAGGAGAAAAACCAACAGGGAAGATATTAATAGCAGAAGAGAATGTGACCTCCAGATCAGATCAGAGAGTTCAGGCTTCTGTGAACAAGTATTATAAAGACAAAGGAAAATTATTCTACTACCTAGAGGACCTTGTGGGACAACTGCAGGATAATGGAATGGTTTAAAAGAAAATAATAATTGTGAGAGCAAGATATATGACCTGCCCAGCAGAAATAATGGGCAGGATTTTAAAAACAAAAGAATCCAAATAGCAAGTCTCACTTAAGAAACAGTAGAAAGGATGACTAATGTAAATATACAGAAATGAAGGACAGTCTGGAACAAGAGAAACAGAAAGTAGTAACATTAAAGGAAAGCATTATCTCCATACGAGCAAAACTTAATCTTGAACATAAGATGAATAGGAATAACTTAAGAATTAGAGGTTTCCCTGAAGAATATGACAAGTCAAAATATATGAAATACCATAATGCAAAAAATAATGCAAGAAAACTGCCCAGACCAGACAAAGTGCCAATCCAAAGAATTCACAGATCACCTCCAGGAGCGAACCCTGTGCTGTAAGCTCCAAGACAAATAGTGGCTAAATTTAACCATTCCACTGACAAATGACAGATTCTCCAAGCAAGAAAAACCTTCATATATAAAGGAAAAGAAAGTTTAATTTTTGTTACTGCTGTTCAGTCATTGCAGTCATGCCTGGCTCTTTGTGGCCCCATTTGGGGTTCCCTTGGCAAAGATCCTGGAGTGATTTGCCATTTCCTTCTCCAGCTTATTTTAAAGATGAGAAAAATGAGGCCAAGAGGGTGAAATAACATGGCCAGGGTCACACAGCTAGTAATTGTCTGAGGCTGGATTTGAATTCTGAAAGATGAGTCTTCCTGACTCCAGGCCTGGCACTCTATCCACTGCACCACATAGCTCTAATTTTGAAATTTGAATGGCATAAAACTGTTCTGAACCCACTGAAACCAGAGGAGGGAAAGAAATCATGTCTTCTGAAAAGCAAAGGAACTCAAGACACACAACCCAAGGTAACTTACCCTGCAAATCCAAGGCTAATCATAAACGAAAAAAGAAATGTTCAGTCAAAAAGAGACATTTGAAACATTTCTTGAAAGAAAACCAGACCTGAGAAATTATTTATGTCTCAAATACCCAAGGCAACAGAAATATCATGAAGACAGACCTTGAAGAGATGTCTCTAAATGTACACAGAGAGACATGAGTGAAAGCAGAAGTCACATAGAAGTGAGGGTGGAGAAACAGGCCTGAAACCTCATAACACTTCACCTATAAAAAAAATCATTGTTATTTGTGGAACTAAATTACAGTATAGGTAGGTGCACACAAAAGGGGTGAGAGGAGGAAGAAGATAGAGAGGAATATGTGATGTGTCCTAATCAGGTCAAAGGCTAACAACAAAGGGAAAATAACTCCTGTGGGGTCTCAGGAAGAAGAGTTTGGGAACACAGGGATGAACTGAAAAGGGAAATATCTTATTTCAGTGGTGGTAGAAGATACCATTGATGAATGTTCCTATGGTTGAAGAGAGATATTCTCTAAAACAAAAGGAACTCGGCAGTAAATATGATCTGCAGGGATTTGGTGCTTGGACCACCCAGCCTGCCTCAGAAGGGAAATAAGAGCTCCTGGGGCATTTTGACACTCAGAAGAGTGTAAGGGCATAGATCTAGGGAGATTTTGAGGCAAATGGAGAAAAAAATAAGTGACAGGTAGAAGTCAGGAATAAACATGTGACCAGTGACATAGGAAGAATCCTATGGGGACAATATTATCTCTTATTCCCTACAAGAGTGCTTTTTTCTTAGAGAAAAAGGGGAAAGGGGTGTGGGACAAGATCTACAAGGCAATAATACAGAAACTATAGAAGAAGCAACCTAAGGTACCTTAGAAATTTTAATTTCATGGAGAATGCAGACACTAAAGAAAGGCTAAATAGTTATAAGGACCATGAATTAAATAATATAAATCTAGAGCAGACAAAATGGGAAGATAAATAATGAATAGAATGAAAGGAATTTTTTTCTTTTTTTTTCGAAAAAGGCAGAGAAAGTAACATTTTTAAAAACCAGCAGACAAGGAAGGGGAGAAAGAAGATTATTACTTGACTACTCAACTGAGAGGGAAAAGAGAAGAATTAAATTAATTAGGTAAAATAAAAAAACTAGGCCAAAACCAAGTGAAGAGGTGTAACAGAGAGGATGGGGCTTGAGAATAAAAGGAAGAGCCTGTGGGAATAGGATTTCCTTAAAATTAAGCTAAAATAACTGAAGACATATAGTACTGTGTTTACAAAGGAAGGGGGGGAAATGGCCTAATGGGGGGGAGCAGCGGGAAGATGAGGGAACCTATTAGAGACAAATGGAGGAAAATATAAAATTAGTATCTTTAAGTATGAATGGACTAAACAGTCCAATAAAACAAAAAAGTAACAGATTAAATCTCTCCCATATACAAAACACATTTAAAAAACAGAGCCAAAATAAAAGCAGTAGTTGCATTCATGCTATCAGAACAAAAACGTTCAAAACATTTAGTGTTTGTGTGTAGTATCCCCAAAATTCTGCTCTTAAGACTTTTTAGGACACTATAAATAAAATACTTAAAGCTTGGGGCAGCTAGGTGGTGCAGTGACTAAAGCATTGGTCCTGGAGCCGGGAGGACCTGAGTTCAAATGTAACCTCAGACACTTACTAGCTATGTGACCTTGGGCAAGTCATTTAGCCCCAATTGCCCTCCAAAAACCAAAAAAAAAAACTAGCCGTTTAAGTAGGCATGTAATGGTGGCTGATTATCCTGAATGATTTTATCTATAAATGTGAGTCACCTTTGGGGCCTCAGGATACTTAATTAAATGGTACTTCAGTTACCTGTGTGGATATTAAATTAGGGAGAAAGGTGAAAAAGGAAGAGAGAATTACAATAAACTGTTTGCTGTGGCAGTGAATTAAAATTTCTTTATTTTTTAACTTTCCTAGAAAAATTTCTGGGCACTAAAACTACTTTTGGAAGGCCTCTTGTCCAAAATGCCTGTTCTTCGTGATGTTGTCAGTATGATTGCCAGAGATCTGAGTTACCAGAAACACTCTCTGCTAAAATTGTAAGTGTTTCCTCTTTGAACTACTCATTTAAAAGGTGCCAGAAAACAAACCTGAACAAGCTACGGCTACTTATCAGACAGTAATTGATACCAATCTGTTGTCAAGTAATAGTTGATGAATGTAGTTGTCCTGGCCACTTATTTCAGTATGGGGTCTTTTGATGCATGGTGGAAAGAAAACTTAATGTCCCTCTATTCCTCATCCCAAATTGAAGAAACGTAACCCTAAATATTTTGTGTAAAGAAAATTGGCTTTCCATGAGGCTTTGTGAATTTTTTTATATTCCACAGTTATGAGTCATGATTCTGTTAATAGACTTTAGAAGGCACAGCTGCTCTGTTAGAAGTAATTTCTCTGTTTCACCAGTCACTGGCCTTTCTGTTGCTTATAAGATCATAAAAATAAGATGTAATTTTTATATAAATGTTTTTTACCTGATAAAAGTACTCATGTCTCATTATAATTTAAGCCCAATATGCATTAACTCCCATCTTTTTATGCTGTTTTTTTTATTTGTTTAGCTTTCTTATCCAGGGTTTATTGGGTAAGATTTCAGTTATTTAAATATTTATAATTTCAATAAAACTATATATGTTTTATATTTATACATTTAATATTTATCTGATGTATATAAAATAATTATTATTTCAATAAATATACACATGTATATAGTTTTCCTATAACGAAAATTGTATAACCAATACTTTTTTCCGTGTTGTTCCTAGGTAAGGTTTTCTAGCTGGGAATATAAACAGAAGCCCAGTGCTGTGGGGAGAGCAAAGTATGACACATAGAAAGTCACCTTCTTTAGTCTTTGCTCATCTTTGCTTAACTACAGTGGTAGTAAAATGAACTTCACCCTCTCCCTGCTCTGAGATAGTAGTGATTGTATTTTTTTTTAGGTGCATATGTTTATCACCAGTTCTAAAGAATTTATTGATCCTAAATGGAAAAGCATCATAAGAAATCTGCACTTGATGTTTTGACTATTATTTTTCATGTATTTATTTTATCCTGCTTTTTTTTTTAATATGGAGAAGAATGGAAAATCCTTATGGTTTTTTTTTTTGTTGTTGTTGTTTGGGGGTTTTTTTTTGTTTTTGGAGGGCTACTGGGGTAAAGTAACTTGCCCAAGGTCACACGGCTAGGTTTTTGTTTGTGTGTGCTAAGTGTCTGAGGCCGGATCCAAACTCAGGTCCTTCTGACTCCGGGGCTGGCACTCTACTCACGGCGCCACCTAGCTGCCCCAAATCCTTATGTTTTAGTAGTGTCTAATACAAAGGGCTACTTAAATCTAGCCTTCTTCCAGTCACTATCACAAGTGAACACAAAAAAAGTCTTGACTTCCATATTTGTGTCTTTTCCTTCCTTCTGCCACCTGTCACGGGGAGAGAGAGAAGGGAGGTGTATCATCCATGAGTAAAGAAATAACCAAAGATCATCTGACCTGAAAAAATAAGATTTTAATGAGATTAAGCACCCAAATGCAAAAGAATTTTTTTTAATTTTAAAAAGGTCCTTGAGATATATGGAGCAAGAAATATGAGAAACACAAGATACCTGTATGTTTCTACCCTTTCCTTGTCACCTTTCTGAGATGGTCCCATTTATAGACTTTAAAGATATTTGATGTCACCATTTATAGGTATTTATTGATGGCACTATGGGAAAAAAAGAAAGGCACTTGATGTTGGGTTTTGCATGTTCTGAGAGAGAGAAAACTGATGCTTAAATTGTCAAGAAGTCTTAATTGAAAAGTATGACTAAATGCTAAGTGTTTGTTTGAATAGGTGGCAAACCCTAGGACCAGACTATGTTGGAGAGCTACTCTGCCTTTTCCTGAGCTTCAAGAATTCACAGTTGCAGTCTGTTGGCGTCTTTCTATCACACGTAGTAAAAGAAAACTTAAATCAGTAAGTATTATGAGCAGTAACTCTAACATAGAATGATTTCAAGAAAAATAACTTATTTGTACCAATGGTGTTCTCCTGATAATTTCTTTCTGATTTAGCATCAGCAAAGTCTCTTGACAACTTCCTATTAGCTTGATTTGTAGAAAGATGTGTTTTAAATGTACTTTTAATTCTGCTGCTTAGAAGGTGGAGCAATGACAGTATTCGACACAGATGTGTTTTATTTACCAGTAATTGAAGAATTGGCCTGAATATGTTTGTGTCTTTAGTATACACAGAGGTCAGAGTTCATTAAATCCTGTGAAATTTATTCTTCTAGGATACAACAGTTTACATTTTCATTCATTTGCCCCAAGAGTAAATCACGTGCCCTTCTCTAGGCTAGATAATGTCTTATTCATAAAAGGCTTCCCAGTATGCAGAGCTAGCTAGCTAATGTTTCAGGACTCCTAGGGTAGGCTAAGTCAGGCGGTAGTCTTCTGCATCATATAGAACTCTTTAACAGCTAAATGTCCAGCTGTTGAAATTGGGGGAGGGGGGTCACAATTTGCAGGCCTTGATCCATTGTATCTACCATTGGCACAGTGGAGCCAATCCAGCTGCTTACTTCTTTCAGACTAAACAAAGCTGAGGGGGGGTTATGGGGAAACCATGAAGAGAAGCAGAAATGAGGGCAAAGACTGAGGGGGAAATTTAAATCCCCCCCCATGCATTTGTTTCTTTTAACTTAAAATTTCTAGTTTAGAGTATGTTTTTTTTATTATTCTGTAACATAAGACTTAGTTGCTGTTGATAGTTGTGTATTTCAAAGAATAAAAATGCTAAATACTGACTTTGTGAGTTTATAAGACTTGATTTCTTGTTGAAGGGGTCTTTGAGTCTAAAAAGTAAGTAGTCTTGCTAATTGTCACGTAATGTAAAGGAATCTTGCTCTTTACTCATTTCTAATCTTATTCAAAGGAAGGATAATTAGTTAATAGACTAATTTGTAATTTATTCATTTTGATTTTTGTCTCTTTAGAAGATAAATCAAATTTTTGATTTTCTTAATTTCCTATTTGAAACATTCTCATCATAGTTAAGGAATTTTTCTTTTACTCATCTTTCATTTTATCTTCCAGATACAACAAAAGAAAAATTCAAAACCCAGTAGTCTTTCAGTAAGATTGATGTGTTTAGGGAAAGTTTTTAAAAGATTGCATAGAGTAAGGGATATCTTGAAAATAATCTTTCCTGTATCGGCCCAGTTTTCTTTGTCAGATTGTCACCATTTGCACTTGAATACTCAGGAGAATTTCTGCATATGTGTGTTGCATATTGCTTTTATCTCTTAGCAAGTTTTGCAGCAGACCAACCTTGGATGACTTAAAATTGCCAAAATTCCCCACCACATCCACATATGAATGCAGTTATCAAAAACTGATTTGTTTATTTTAAATTCGAAATGAGATTTGGGAAATAGTCATCAATTACTATAGACAATCCCCAATTTAAGACGATCTGATAGTTTCTTTTTGTCTGTGTCCTCCCTTGGCATTGCTGTGGGATTTGACTTAGGCCTGTCCCATCTGCTGGTGCTTTGCCCTCCCCATAGTTTTCGGGGCTTGGGCTCAGGAATCTTATAAAGCTATGAAATCCAGGGCTATTATTAGTAATATTTTGGCTTTATCACCTGTCATATGGGAATCTCGTCATCATTTAGGATATTATTTTTATGGAGAGAAGATTTCAGGTTTCAAACTACCAACTTCTAAGTGAATTTTAGAACGCAACTCACTAGTAAGTTAAGAACTTAGTAAATCTTGTGAATCCTAACCCTGAAACTTGCACTTT